>JAVGWN010003784.1:0-10067 GCA_034552555.1 Semaprochilodus insignis | reverse complement strand
TACCGCATGGCAAGCAAGTAACCCCCAACTACTCCCCAAGCGCTGTGGATAGGGCTGCCCACCGCAAGGCACCTAACCCCCAACTACTCCCCAAGGGCTGTGGATAGGGCTGCCCAATGCAAGGCAAGGCACCTAACCCTCAACTACTCCCCAAGCGCTGTGGATAGGGCTGCCCACCGCAAGGCACCTAACCCCCAACTACTCCCCAAGCACCATGGATAGGGCTGCCTACCGCAAGGCAAAGCACCTAACCCCCAACTACTCCCCAAGCGCTGTGGATAGGGCTGGCCACCGCAAGGCAAGGCACCTAACCCCCAACTACTCCCCAATCGCTGTGGATAGGGCTGCCCACCGCTCTGAGCAAGTGTGTTCCCTACTGTGTGTGTTTCACTTCACAAATGGGTTAAATGTGGAAGACTGCAAAAAATGGCTCTAAACTCTCTCTACTCTACTACCCCCCAGGGAGCTACCATCCCATGTGGGAGATGGGGGTTCAATTCCCAGTCTAGGTAACTATGCTGTGCTACACCAATAAGAGTCCTTGGGCAAGACTCCTAACACTACCTCCAATACGAGTAACCTTGTAAGTAACTTTGGATACAAGTGTCAGATAAATGCCATAAATATAAATGCGCTTGGCTTAAGAGGAAAATCCAGCGAAACAGATTTCGTTCACTGAACTGTTGCCTTGAGTCTTATATGCTGGAGTTATAAGCTTATCTTTACAACTTTTCGAACTTTATGCTAATTAGCAGAGATCATTAGATAAGTACTTAGCCCTTCAAGTCCTGAAACTGATATGCTGCTTCAAACTGCCAATGAAATCAGGGGCACTTTTTGAATCTCCAGGCTTCGGTAACACTGGCTCAGCACATACTCCAAAAGTCAGAGACCACTGGAGGAATGGAATGATGTGTTATACCCTATTACTTTCTGAATTGTGTCTATTGCATGTGTGTCTCTCTTTACTTACGTGACTTTTTCTCTCTCTCTTTCCTTACATGAATCTCTCTCTATACTTAAGTGAATCTCTCTCTATCTTTACTTATGTGACTTTTTCTCTATCTCTTTTCTTACAAGAATCTCTCTCTCCTATGTGAATCTCGCTCTCTCTCTCTTTACTTACGTAAATCTCTCTCTCTTTACTTACGTGAATTTTTCTCTCACTCTTTCCTTACATGAATCTCTCTCTCCTATGTGAATTTTTTTTTTTTTTTTGAGCAAGGCATCTAACCCCCAACTACTCCCCAAGCGCTGTGGATAGGGCTGCCTACCGCATGGCAAGCAAGTAACCCCCAACTACTCCCCAAGCGCCATGGATAGGGTTGCCCACCGCAAGGCAAGGCACCTAACCCCCAATCTCTCTCTCTCTTTCCTTACATGAATCTCTCTTTCTCTCTCTCTCTCTCTCTCTCTCTCTCTCTCTCTCTTTGCTCTCTCTCTGCCTGTGCTTTATCAGTGTATGCATTCTTTCTTTACATGTATCGTTTTGCTCATTGTCCCCCTGGATCCTTTATGTGTCTGCATTCATATGTATCATACAGACGGGGAAGTAGGGTGTGTATGTCTCTGTCTAATTAACAACAGTTTACTAACATGTTTGAAGCATCTCGTGCTTTCCGTTGCAGACGGACTGAGCTTCTCGGAGGAGACCAGTCTGTGTCCTGTTCAGTGGTGTTGCCAGTCTTAATCGTGATTACTCACAACAAATTGTGCAATGAATTCTTTTAAGAAAATGTAATCGATTAACAGCACTTCTATATAAGTATATATATACACGTTTTATCTTTCTAATGCAAGCAGATTCTTATATCTCATCAGAATCATCTCCTCAAAACATGAATCATTTGAAAGGAAGAGAAAGAGAGTGAGTGTGCATGTGGAACGAATTTAGGATGAACAGTAAATGGGATTATGGCTCATAAGGATGCGTGCAGTGACCTCACTGATGCTTCATAACCCTGAGCTGTGATGTTCTGCCCAGCAGGATCCCTGCACTGTTTTATGAAGGCTTTGAGCTTGTGCTGCTGGTCCGGCGCTCCACAGAGGCAATGAAAGAGAATCTAGTGCATATACATGCTGTTCATGAGGGAGAAGAAATGCTAATGAACCAAATAATGGACCCTCAAATATTCACAGCACAAGAGTACAGGACGGTACACAGTACAGAACCCTGAAGACGATGCTGCCTTGCAGTATTTGCTGAAACATCATCACTGTTAAAGGAGAACTAATCATCATAATGCCTTATATGTTGAGTTGTGTTCTGAAGTAGCTAGCACTCATCTACCCCTTCGAAGTGCAGTTAATTGGCTAATCTGATGGTATGTGTACACTTGTTTGCTGCCAGGGTTGCCAGGGTTACTTTAGACCATGGATTGCCTGTTAAACAATGTATATATATATATAAAGGCTTTCTCAACAAGAGATTAATTTAACAAAAGGCATAACAATAACATAACATAACAATAACAGATTATAGGCAATTAGGTTATGGATTATACATTATATGTGCTAATTTCACTTTCATTTAAGAATCGGTTATTCAAACAAGTGTGAAACAGCTCATATTCAGCCTCAAACCAGCAGATTTTACAGCTGGTGAAAATCTGAATGGAGTAATATATGGAAATATTTCTAACATAAAAATGACAGATTTGTAAAAGTATAAATTATCATGATTCAGTCATGTATTAACATTTTACACATATCAACACACATCAGAAGCTTATGGAGAAAGAAATCTAGAAAATTAACTCCGCTGTTTCTGAGACCTTGCTCTCTTTTCACGTTTTGGAGCTATAGCTAATATTAACACTTGCAAGACTTTGATTCAATTTGACTTCAGTTATATCTAGTCAAATGTAGAATTATATGGAGCAACTAGTGTGGAACAAAGATGTTTACTCTCAGATCATTTTACTGCTGCAAAATCGGGCGATTAGCAAAATCTAGGTAAACTCATGACTGAAATATCTTTGTGAAAACCCTGCAGATCTTAATTATACCAAAAACGAATTTACTACATTTTATTTTGTATTTGGTTTGAATGTAATGTTTTGTGATTACTGTAATATGATTACTGTGATTACAGTAACTGAAACTGAATACATTTTTTTTCCTGGTTACATATCACCTTTATATGTGGTCACTGCAATCTGCCACACTAGATATCTCTGCTCACCACTGGTGGGTTTCTGTTGCATTTCTGTTCTGGGAACTATGGAAACTATGGTTTCATTGGTCCACCCTAAAAAAATGACTCTAATTTGATACAAGCAAATTAATTAGGTTTATTCAACCGAGAAAAAAAAAATATTCTGAGTGAATGATTCTTTCAATCAAAGTATTTTTTTTGAGTTAAGTAAAGCTAATTCAATTGCTTATAACAAGTTAGAGTAATTTTTACAGTGTATAACACATCTGGGGCAGTAAACATGTTTCACCAAAACCTACCATGGTAATAAAATGTAGACCAATTTGCTACACAGGCCTTTAGCCTATTGCTCGCTAGCAAGCTTATGAAGTGACCCACAAGGTCTGTAGGATATAAAATCCGCCTTTCCTCTTGAACAATGTAAGCTGCATCCAACTGAACATCTTCCCGTTGGTCAAATGACATGATTTTGTTGCCAGGGTTATTTAAGTAATTTAGTTTTTAATGTTATTATTATTTTGCTATGTATTTTACATAACAATTACCAACCATGATTACCATAAATGCAGGTGATGTGCAGTGTGAGGTACTCTGCTGGACTCTACAGGTGTGCTGCCAACAGGGAACTGACGAACTAGTTATTCAACAACAACACTCATAACACGGTTGAAGGATCTGTCTTCCGTCTTTCTTCTTTAATTGTGATTTATTGGCCATTGTAAATGCCGATACCCATTTACGTGCAATTAGCTCACATTGGCCCATACTATCCGCACACTGATTTATCAGTCATGTTCTAGCATAAACTTATTTCACGCTGAAACTCAACAAAACGTGAATTTTGACCAGAAGTGTTCAACTTTATGTAAAGCTGAACTAAAAATACGTAGCTAGCCATGCCCCTTCTACATTTTGCGTAAGTTTGAAGGTTGGCGTTCATTATGAAGATCAGTCTGCTCTTGTCTTGAACCGCAGTTCACTACAGGCTTAGGACATTGGCTTTACTATTAAAGCCAGTGTTGTATTCACAGACTAGTACCTTTGTGAGCCTTCTGAAGATCTTCGGGGAACCATAGGGGGCTTTAAATGTATGCAAGCCACATAAGAACTCGCTGTGCTGCCAGAGTGGAGCTTCCCTCTGAGAATTAAAAGATATACAGCAATGTGAAACCAGCACATGTCACTATGACGTTAAAGGGATTACTTTCCCGTCACACTAAAGAGTTTCCCATGTCAGAACTGTACTTATGCAAAATGCATGAGACTCTGAAGCTCATGCCATGCTGTGGTCATCCTTTGGTCAGCATCCCTATGGCTATAGCAGGACTTTAACATTTCACAGCAATCCTTTCTATCGAGAGCTGAAATGTTGCTTTCAAACTATGTACAGAAGAACACTGAACATATTAGGTGTAGTGACATGGGATACGTGTGAGCTAATGATTCAAGTAAACACCTTCCAAAGTCTCATTTTCTAACCTCTCTTTATTCCTTGGGCGTAAATAGGCTTACTGTGCTACTGTGTATTTAAGACTGGGAGATGTAAACAAGCTCTGTTGTGTCAGTATTTAGAGAACATACTGTATTACTTTGAGTAAAGTCTGAGTGCTACTAATGCCAATATCAAAATCAGAATCAGAATCAGAATCAGAATCCGGTTTATTGGCCAAGTATGTTGACATACACAAGGAATTTGGTTTATTACATAATGTGATGAAAATATGATAAAAATAACTGTGATTAAAAATGATAGTGATTTATATTTGATGCTTGTATGTCTAATACCTGTTCATCTCAATAAAAATATTTATAAAGAGAAAAAAAATTATAGTGATAAGTCAAACTAAAATCTTCAAATGCTTCACTCTAACCCAGTTTAATCCCAGCTGACAGTTAAAAGACAGAACAGGACGAGTCTGCGTACAGGCACTACTGATGCCCTGATGCTGGACAGTATTAGTTTTTGGTGATTTCTCTGCTCAAAGATAAATGATAAAACTCACTTTGTCTGTTCAGTGTAGATCCATTTAGCCATCAGTTAGAAATAAGAAAGAATATTTGTATTTTTAAAAGGTTGGTCAATGTAATTGATTCAGCTTGTACCTTCAATTACTTTAAGAGAAACAATGTACTTTGTTCATCACCACTGAAGTACTTTGTTCATCACCATCACCAAGCTTAAGATTTGACTTGCGGTGGGTAGTGATGTTATGTTACAGTGGTGCAGAGAAACTTCATCTATTTCATTTCTGGTCTTTCATTTAGATCATTCAGCATCAGCAGAAAATGGGAGAAATATGCTTAGGAGAAAAATGATATGCCTCAGCAACTAAATATAACTCTATTTCCTTCAGTTTTCAGTGTGTCCACTCCACCTTTATTACAGCTTCCCTTCTTTTCAGAAGGCTCACTTTCAGTTCCTCAACCTCCAAAGTTCTGTCTTATAAGTTGGTTTAGCTGGTTTTCTGCTTTTCACCGTAAAAACATTCCCAAACTACAGGCAGTGATGTTGAGGGTCTGGACTCTGGGGTGGTCAGTCTCCATAGAACACCAGCAGCTTCTTTGTTTGATGTGTAGATCTCCCCTTCTCTTAGTGAGGAGCTTCTCGAACAGCTACACCTCCTTTCAGACCTCCATAGCGTTGAGGTGTCAATCTCATCTGTGGGTATTCTCAGATCTGAAGCCAAAGTGGAGCTTGTTGTTCCTCTGTCTCTCTCTCAAAGACGAAAGCTTGTAGTGCTGGTTGTCTGATGGGGACAGTGTTGGTGAGTCTACCAGGTCTTCCGGGTAGTTGTTAGGAGTCCCAGGATTGGAGCAGTTGTAATGGAAACTCCTGTTTGTATCCATGAATTAATTACCCATTGACTTTCATTAATTATACAAGTGGATAATCTGACATCTCATCTCAGAAACAAAATTAAATAATTAACAGCCAGTTTGACTAGAAATTAAATAAACAGGGTCTATGCCTTTTGCACAGTGCTGTGCATTTTAAGCTTTAGCAAGCCATGTACAAACAACACATGTAGTTTCAAGGTTAAACAGGTTGAGGCAGCATGTTACCATATGGATAAACATCTATACTTAAGGTCCAATGTAACGTCTGATCACATGTGAAATGCAAATCCAGGCAGTCATATCCAGAGACGTGTAGAGAATGTGTTCATGTATCTACACTTGGACAATCAAACAAATACATGGAATTTGGGCAGCAAAAACATTTGCATATGACTAATTACAAAAACAGGTCCTACCATGAAGTGACTGAGCAGAGAGGTCCAGGGTTCCTAGTGATGGAAACACCTTTAAGAAGATGTCCGGAGTCCAAACACATCTATCGTCAGCCCTGCACACTCCAGCACACGCGGCTCCACATTGCGTGAGCAGATTCTTGGGGTGAAGGCTACAAATCCTTCCAAGCCTGAAAAACCAACCATCTCTCACTGACCGCACTGAGGGCAGCACGAGGAGAGGCACTCACTCACCTTCTCTCCCGCTCATTCTACTTACTGAGACCACCTTACTGACCATCAGCCAATCAGAGCTCAGCTATCTGAGCACACGGCAGCATTGCTTGCTACATCACTACTCCACATTAGTGAGGCAACAAGCATAACTCCAGCCAGAGCTGCTCCAGCCGGTTTCCTTCATAAACCCTCTGGAAGCTCATTAATGCCAGACAGTAATGCCTTATTTTCTCAAACAAATAATATTAAAAATATAGATTACAATTTCTAAATATTAACATACTTAAGTACCTTTTTATTTTGACTAAATATGTCAAATAATTACATATTTTCTAGCAATGTGGAAGAAGTTTGCAGTTCAAATAAATTCAAGAAACATAATAAAGTTTACCCCCAATAGATTTCCGTGTGGTACAGAGATGAGAACTTACGTTTACACTTATGCCATTTAGCCGACACTCTTATCCAAAACCACTTTACGTTCGTGGGTCACTTAGCCAAGTAAAAATGAATATGAAATATAGATAGATAATAACATTTTTAATTTAGCATGGCCAATCAGATCATTACACTCTTCACAAATCTCCATCCTCAGCCCTCCAATCACTGCTTAGTGGTCACTGCTGTCTGCTTTTGCCCCAAGCCTTTAGTTTGTTGCATTGCACCATTTAGTTAAAGCTAGTTTCAGTAAAAAAAACACCAAGGCACATTTTTATTGAGATATGATGATTCTTTGATTTATGAGAAAGCAGTAGGACTTTGAGTGCAGCAGGTGATAAGCACGAAAGTAATGTTGAGAATCTTTTGTCAAACATATGAACAGAGGAACTAAATGAAGAAAACTGCCAATTGGTAACAGCAAAGAACAGTGTTCTACAAATACAAAACTACCAACACCAAGGTCTTTTCCACGTGCCTTATTCATGTGTATATGTCACGCCTGCGGATCTGCCTGCCTCCGCTCCTCTGGACTCCAGTTCCCAGAGCGCACAGTCCGATGATGTCACACCCACACACTCACGCTCAGCCTTTCCCCCTAGTTCTGGCTCCCCAGTCTACTGAATGCGGCCAGCTGGTATAGGAGTATATAAACCCCAAACACATCGCGAGGTTTTGCCGAATTCTGTTTGCATCTCTAAGCGTTTCAAAACTTATTCAGTCTCTGTGTTATCGACCCCTGCTTTCTCTTCGACTTCTCCTTCTAGCTTTTCCCCTATCGGCTCGTGTATTGTCTTCTGATGTCTGGCTCTCGAACCTGACTCTTCCAACACTGGTTTACGGCTCCGCCCTCTCCTTCTGTTCTGTCTGCCTTTCTCTGACTGCCTCCCTGGCTTACGACCCTTGCTCTTTCCATTTGGTGTATGACCTGGCTTCACCCCCGTGTCCTGCTGTACCACTCTTTGTTGTCCCGCCAGGTGACTGTTCTGTTTATTAAAAGCTCTTGTTATTTTGACTCAGCATGCGTCGCGCCCAGTTCTTTGCAGCTGACAGTATACCAAATATATGGTAAGTGTATTCTGAATATATTACGGTTATATATATTGTAGTGGAACATAATACTGAATACATTACTAAATATATTACTGAGTAATTACTGAATACATTTAGAACAGAGTATTCAGTATCCAGCCATCTTTGTTTTGCTCAACACTGCGTGTAGTCAGTTACCAAGGACAGTCAGTTTCACACGAACATTTGTCAGTTGCTGAATTGCATTAGTAACTGATTAAACCAAATGTTTTTAAAGCACTTAGATTCTTTAGTCAAAGGTATTTGGACAGACGTCCAGAAAGACCATCAGGTATTTATCATTTTTTAATTGTTATCTTGAGATCATGACTTAATTGTCTTGTGATTTTACTATAAAGATCACAATTAATCTGTAATTTGTTATAGTGTAGAAGGGCCAGGCCTTCCAGATGGTAAATTTTATGGACAAATTATTAGCAATGAAGAGGTGTGGGCAGCTCTTCAAAGGTTCTTCTGGTCGCCATTAACACCAAGAAAACTAAAAGTAACTGGAAGCACTTTTTAACGGCTTTGAAATAGTTTTAGACGTCTTGGTAAACGCTTTAGAGCATTCCTTAACCACGTGATTCATCAGGCTCTACATTTTTGGGTAGACCTTTGAACCAGTGGGTAAGCCAACTTGGTTGACACAGTTTCCAATCATATTATCCTGCAATGTCATGTTGTCAGGATATAACCTATTCCTGAATACAGTAACATATTTAGTAATGTATTCCAATACAACACATAATAAAGTAAAATATTCAGAATACATTCACCATACAGTTAGTATACACATTGATAAGGCATTTGGAAAAGGCCCTGTGTCACGCTCCCCGGTCATCCCGGCTCCTCCGCTCTCCCGGACTCCACTTCCCAGAGGGCATCGCTCAATGACGTCACTCCCACGTGTTCCCAGCCCGCCAGCCAGACCCACTCTAGGTCACCTGAGTTCTAGTTCACAGCTGGCCCTCGTTAACTCCACCTATATAAACCCCTCACGGATGTTGGCTTATCGCAAGGTTTTGCCGTTTATTCCTGCAATTCTGAGTGTTCTTTCTCTGTGTATCATATCCTGGTTTCGACCCTCTTTTGTNCTCTAGGTCACCTGAGTTCTAGTTCACAGCTGGCCCTCGTTAACTCCACCTATATAAACCCCTCGCGGACGTTGGCTTATTGTGAGGTTTTGCCGTTTATTCCTGCAATTCTGAGTGTTCTTTCTCTGTGTATCATATCCTGGTTTCGACCCTCTTTTGTCCCCGACTACCCCCTTTCGGCTTTTTCCCATTTTGGCTTGTCTCTTTATATCTCTCTGGCTTCGAACTTCTCTTCCGTTTCCCTGACCATCCTCTCGCCTAGCCCTGTCTGCCCCGTTGACTGTCTTTCCGGTACTTGACCTCGGCCTGCCCCTGACTCTGCTTTTGCCTGCCCCTATTTCATGTACTGTGGTGCTTTGCTGTTTGGTTCAAGTGTTCCATTGTTAAATAAACCAGCCTGTCATTTAACTCTGCTTACGTCGTCCTGAGTTCTTTTGTCCCTGACACCCGCTGTCGGTACGTTTGGTCAGCAATTGGAAGTTTCCTTCATTTAGTCGTTCTGTTAAAATGTTTGATGAAAGATTCTCAACTCAGAAAGATTCAAAGATTGCTGCACTCAAAATCCCATTGCCAACAAAATAGTGCAATGCAACAAACTAAAGGCTTGAGGCGATAGCAGATAAGCAGTGACCACTAAGCAGTGATTGGAGGGCTGAGGATGGAGCTTGGCAAAGAGTGTAATGATGTGATTGACCAAATAAAAATTTTATTATTTTTCTATATTCCATATTCATTTCTACTTGGCTAAGTGACCCACGAATGTGAAGTCGCTCTGGATAAGAGTGTCGGATAAATGGCACATATGTAAATGTAAGTTCTCATCTCTGCACCACATCG
>JAVGWN010003781.1:0-10070 GCA_034552555.1 Semaprochilodus insignis | reverse complement strand
GCCTCTGGTCAGACTTGAACCAACAACCTCCTAATCTTGGAGGCCTGGCATCTACCAGTGAGCCACAGGATCTCAAACACAGCATGTACTTTTTAAACATTTGTCTTCGTGTTTTCGCCACCCTTAATCATGAAAATGAAAGCTGAAATGAGGACTTGAACCATCAAACTTTCAGTCTAAGCAACAGGTCATCTACCACCAAGCCACAAGCCCCCACACTGAGCCAGCTTATTTTTTTAAACATTTGTCTTTGTGTTTCCCATCATGAACACATACAAAAGCTGGCCTCTGGTCAGACTTGAACCAACAACCTTTTACATGCCAACACTGCTCTTACACCAGTAAGCCACCAGCTTTTGTGCCAAACAACTTTTTTTTTGGATATTTGACTTTGTGCATGTAACTGTACTCAGCAGCATCTTAATCCAGGATCACTGGAGGACCTGTTGATATCTTTTATCCTGAAGACTGACGGGCATTCATAAAAGACATTAGTCTTGATGTTTTCTCCACCATAAAAACCACAACAGAACTTGAACCAGCTAACTTCTGGTTGCCAACACATGACATTTACCACCAAAACACAAGCCCATACACCAAATCACCTTTTTAAATATTTGTCATGGTGTTTCTCCTCTCACACAGCACATACCTCCAAGCCCGAAGCCCACAGACCCACACTTTGTTTTTCCCACCATGAGCACATGAAAAAACAAAGTCTTAGACAGCTGAGCCCAGAACCTTAAGGGCTCAAACACATCACTTACACCAGTGGGCAGAAATGTCACGATAGCTCTGGAGGTGAGAAAGCTCTGCTGAAGTTCAGAGGATCGGGGGGTTTGAATCCTGCCGTTTTTCTATTGGTTTAATGTAGTTTTTAAAAATGAAGATAAATGTCTATAAAAACACAGCGCTTGCTGTGAGGTTCTGTGGCTCATTGGTAGATGGCATACCCCAAGACTCAGGGGTTGTTGGTTCAAATCCTGAGCAGGATCTACACATCATGGGTTGTGTCATTAGCTTGTAAGTCACTTTCCAAGTGTTATTTAGTTGCCTTGGCAGGAAAAGAACATTACCACTAAAGTTTTTTTGAGGGTTTATCATGAAGTTTGAACTGTACCGCACTACTCCACCTCCACCACAAGTGGTTTTGGTCTGATCAACAGGCATTGAGTTGTCCCTGGCTATAGTACTCATGGTTTAGGATGCTCTTGAACGTGTGTCGGACTAACACTCCGCTAAAGTCCTTGATAGAGACGAGTGAGATTTGTCCTTGTCTATGACTCTGACTGGCTGTTTCTTGAAGGGTTGGTGTAGCTCAGCAGATAATATCACTACCCACCAGGGAACCACCACCCCATGTGGGAGTCTTGGGTTTAAATCTCAGTCTGGATAACTATGCTGTGCTACACCAATAAGAGTCCTTGGGCAAGACTCTTAACAATACGTTGGCCTACCTGTAATATGAATACCCTTGTTAGTTGCTCTGGATAAGAGCGTCAGCTAAATGCCGTAAGTGTAAATGAAGGTTCTTAGTTGCTCAGACAGCCATGTGTTTATCAGTTGGAGAGGATCTGTTCTAGCTGAGAAGATGACCAGAGTGTAAACTAGTTAGAAGGATATCTGACCATCAACTTGTGGTTTAAGGAGGCATACCATCAATGAGGGACTGCATGATCAATACCTCCAATTGGCATCTCAAACCTTTCTCTAAGCAAATGGTATTTCAGTGGCCTCTGTGTTTATGTCCTGAGACAGGGCAAAGGTGGAAGAGCATTCCCTCCTAAAGATGAAGGATCAGAAAGCCTGTAATATATTAATATGACTGGGGGAACCAACATCATGTACTAAAGGACTGATCTGAAGTGATCTCCCCCAATGATGACCTTAAATGACTGAGAACTGTTTACATTTACATTTAAGGCATTTAGCAGAAGCTCTTATCCAGAGCGCTTACAACCGTGCTTAGTGTTCCAACGGTCAATGTTTACCAGCTAGTATAAGAACGTTAGAGTCTAGAACTCACCATGAGCTCAGACACTGCCCGAACAAGGGCCAGTGCTGATACCTAGAGAGAACAATACACAGACATATATAAGCATAAGTGCACTACCTGGCAACCCAACCCAGCGTTCACACCTAGAGAGGAGACAGTATAAGTGTAGAAACAAAGTATTTCAATATACACATCTACTAGTGCTCACTTCCTGAAGGGCTTTACAAAGAGACGGGTCTTCAGCCTGTGCTTGCACAATGCGGGAGACTCAGCTGTTCGGACAGCCAGTGGGAGTTCATTCCACCATCTGGGAGCCAGGACAGAGAAGAGACTGGACGCTTGTCTTCCATGCGTCTTCAGAGATGGCGGGTCGAGCTGTACTTGAGGGTCGAAGGGCTCGAGGTACAGATCGACTCTTAACCATTGCCATAAGGTACGAAGGAGCTGGTCCGGTCTTGGCTTTGTAGGCCAGCATCAGAGTTTTAAATCTGCTGCAGCTACAGGAAGCCAGTGAAGGGAGCACAGCAGTGGAGTGACATGAGTGAACTTGGGAAGATTGAAGATGAGTCGAGCTGCTGCGTTCTGGACCAGTTGCAAGGGTCTGATGGCCCGTAGAGGAAGACCAGCCAGGAGCGAGTTGCAGTAGTCCAGCCTTGAAATGACCAGAGACTCGACGAGCAGCTGGGTGGCCTCCTGAGAGAGGAAGGGTCGTATCCTCCGGATGTTGTAGAGGAGGAATCTGCATAACCGAATCAGGTTCGCAATATGAGCTGAGAAGGATAACTGGCCATCCAGAATCACACCAAGGCTTCCTGCATCTTCAGTCGGGGTGATCAAGGAGTTCAAGCGAGATCATGGTGAGGACCTGTAGTGCTGGGGATCCACAGCAGCTCGGTCTTGCTGAGACTGAGCTTAAGGTGGTTAGCTGTCATCCATGAGCAGATGTCAGTCAGGCATGCTGAGATACGATTGCATACCTGTGTGTCAGGTGATGGGAAAGAATCATCAGCATAGCATATGCATCATCAGCATAGCAATGGTAAGAAAAGCCGTGAGAGGAGATTACTTTGCCAAGAGAATGAGTGTAAAGAGAAAAGAGAAGAGGACCCACCGAGCCTTGAGGGACACCGGTGGAGAGCCTGCATGGAGCAGACATGGACCCTTTTCTATGTTACCTGATAGTGGCGGTCCTCCAGATAGGACTCCATCCACTTCCATGCAGTGCCAGTGATTCCAAGATCGGTGAGGACTGACAGGAGGATCTTGTGGTTCACCGTGTCGAAGGCTGCAGACAGGTCAAGCAGAATCAGAACCGATGACAGGTTGGCTGATCTTGCTGCCTGAAGCCTCTCAGTCACTGCAATGAGGGCAGTTTCAGTTGAATGCGCTGGTTTGAAGCCAGACTGGTTGATGTCCTGGAGCTGGTTCTGGGAGAGAAAAGAGGAGAGTTGTTCATAAACTGCACGTTCAAGTGTTTTAGAGAGAAAAGAAATGATACCGGTCTGTAGCTGCTGATGTCTGAGGGTGTCTTCAGGATGGGAACCAGTCACCCTAAAGAGCTTGAGTGGGTCAGACGCCGATTCTTCCAGTTTCCTCTTGTAGAAAGATGACATCGCAGTAGTCACTTCCACGGAGAACCTAGAGAGGCTGGTTTGGTAGGAGTGCAGGTCAGAGTCGAGCTGGGATCTCCTGCACCATCTCTTGGCTTTTCTCAGCTCTCTCCGGTTGCTACGCAGGACATCTGTCGACGAGGGGGCAGGTGGAGAGAATCTTGTTGACCTGGAGGAGAGAGGAGACAAACGGTTAATTGCAGATCGATTGCATTCCTTGATACACGAAGGCTTCCGTCAGCAGCTGATGGACTTTATATAGGGACGTGTATCCCACTTCACTGTCAAGAGGCTGCTTGCGTAACAATGCTAATATGCTAACTAGTAGCAATGCATCTTCCTGCAGAACTTGAGCTGCAATTAGAGTTGGAGTTGCTGGAAATAAGTATGTACATGTGACATGAACAGGATGTCATCCAAAACGGTTCGCCTTTATCTGAATTTTTTTGATCATGTACATTTCCAGGATGATATGTAAAGACAGAGATGACAATGTACATGTGTCACTGACACATAAACCGCTAATGCATACCTTCATTTCTCTGCTGTCTCTCCTTCCTGACAAACTTTACGCTACTGAGTTGAGTGATGTCCATTCAGATTGCAGATTTGTGGGAGGGAAACGGATTTTCACAGGTGGAGTTAACCTATACTGAACTAATCTATCCTGATAACGCCTCGTGCAGTTGGTAAGAGTGGGTGACATATTTTGCACAGTGGATCTGTGGGTGTTCACTGGTGGTAGATTTAACACGACAGCAACAACAAACACTACTAAATTCAAACCAGAAGCTGGTGAACAGGAAGTAGCCAGTAGCCTTGTCCCAACCACAGACGTTTTTGCTCTCGTCTTTATGTCCATTTCGTCCAGTTAATTTTTCTTCCTCATGGACAACTCTGAGTACTTGATAAAAGTTCCTCAGGGTTTCTCAGTTAAATGATTTTGAAAACTGTAAGCGATGCAAACAAAAGGCATTTTGAGAGGCTGTGGTGGAAGTTCTCATGTAGAACATCACTTCCTGCCCTCCATCTGTACCCCATACAGCAATATAGCAACACGGTGATGATGAAATGTGCAACCTATATGTAAGATGACCCAATTAATATGTAAGATTTTTATCTTAAAACATGATAAAACTCTGTCTTGCTTTACTTCACAAATAAAAGATGTTGCCCGTTAGCTTCTATCAGTGTGTTTTGTGTCAATAGGTTGTTTGATCTTTGTGAATAATCTGTGGTAATTGACTGCACAGTACAAATGTGGTGTACACAGATCAATCTGAGGATTCCTTTCAGCTAGGGTTATAACAAGTGTCCGCCGAATACAAGTTGAAAGACGAGGGTTACAAAGCATCTACGGCGGACCATCCCAACTTTGAAAGCTACTGAAAGGACTGAAATGTTGTCAGGTAAAGAAACCGTTCATTAGGGAAATATGGCATTAGTGTCACCTCATATTTACATCCCAGTGAGGCAGAAAATCATGGAAGACTGCTTGGAAGAGTACCTGAACTATCAGGTGGGCTTTAAAGTGGTAGGTAAATGAGAACAAGCCATTTGAATCAAACAGCCCCAGTAATTAAAGAGTCGTGTATATATACACTTTCTTAAACACAGATGTTTTGTGCGTCTGGCACGTCCTGGAGATAATACCATTTCGCCCATGCCAGTCATGTAATGCCACCTTAACCTTTGCAAAGCAAATCCACTCCTTTACATGCTCATATGAATTTTGCAAATGAGGCGGAAAAGAAAATAAAGATGTTTCTCCTGCTCTGTTTGTCAGAGTAAAATTGGGTTGAGTTACATCAAGTACATAGTGATATGCAATTCTAAACTACCTCTGTTATATACTATATGGCCAAAAGTATGTGGACACTCTTCTAGGTTCAGGTGTTTCAGCCACATCCATTCGGTGTGAACTGTAAGTTCTATTACTGTCAAATGAAAACATCCACCAGCAACAACAGTTTAATCATGAAGCAGTAGACCACACAAACACTGAGCACTTAAGCTCTCAGTATGTAAAAATTACCCATCACTCAGTGCCGAGTCTCAAACTGCCTCTGGAAGTAACACCAGCTGGACAACTGTGGGTCAGGGTCTCTGTCGTTGAGTAGTGTCGACTGTAAACGGTGTGAGCGTCTGATAAAGGAATCTGGGTTTGGCGGATGAATCCAGGAGAACGCTCCCTATGCGTGTATGGGAGGGTGGAAAGAAAGAAACCTCTACTGAAGAACAAACTAATCAGAGCATGTCTGGACCCTGCTACAACCAGGGAGGAGGTTCTATGGTCAGACAGAGAGCTTTCTGGCAATATCTCAATCCTTTCACAGCCCAATCCTCAACAAACACCATCCTAGTTGTGAAGTATGGGGGTGGCAGTGTCATTGTTGTGGACATGTGTGCAGAATATAGGGAGATGCTGCAAGCCAACCTGCTTCCTGAACTTTCACCTTTCAGCAAGACAGTTCTCCTAGGCACAAGGCCAAAGCAACATAGGAACGGTTGAACAATGAAAAGATGAATGTTCTATAATGGCCAAGTCCAATTCGATCAAGAATCTATGCCAGTATTTGAGAAGTGTGGTCCATAAACCTCATGCAACCGTCCTGAACAACCTGAAGCAGGAAGACTGGGTGAACATCATTCCTAAACAGTATGCCAGTTGTAATCTAAGGGGTTGTATACTTTTACAGTGCGCTGTAAATAGGTGAATCAGTCCCATCGAATGTACCTTCTCCAACAGTATGTTTAAATTTAGGGAGACATGCAAAACCAGAAGGGCGGATTGTGAAATGAACAACACTGACTTCAGACACATGAACATCTAGAAGTAGGAAGTTTAAAAGTGTCACTAAACAGCAAAGTAATTCAGTCACAATATAAGACACACAATCTGGCCTCAGACTGGACTGCCTCCTAAATACGGACTGGGCCAAATTGCCATTACGTCAAACACTGTGGCTGTACAGAAAGGCTGAACGATTGTGGAGGAATATTAATGGAGATTTTCTGATTGATTTTGTGACTGAAATTTAAATGGTAATTATTATCTGTAAACTGAAGTCCAGGCCTGTTATTCTGGCCAACTGAACTTGGACATCCCCTTTTCTGGCTTGAGACTTCCTACTGGCCAGACTGTTAACTGTTAACAGTTAACTGTGAGTGTGATGTCACAGTACATACACTGACATACCAAAGGTCATGTGATATTGGTATGTAAAGTGATGATGAAGTGGTGTTGCCTCAGGGAACAGCCTGGGAACAGTGAGGTGTGGGCGTTCGCCAGCCGTCCCCTGAGGTGCATCACTTCAGAATCAATCTACATACTGATATCCCATGACTATTGGCATTTGTTTGTGTATCTGTTGGGTTGCTTCTGATTGGTCTAACTCACTCACTGGGAGTTTAAAGATCTGCTATTAGGATAATGTTCTGGACTTAAGACACAATATTAGGCTAGAACTGAAATTGCAGCTCTTCTGATACGAGATCAAACATGTATAATTAGCTACATCTATATACCACAAGGATAAACAATTCCTGACTGGCCGCGTTTCTGCTCGGCTTATCAGGACTTTCATTAGTTTCCATCTGGAATGTTACAGTGAGACGAGAGCAGTGCTGTAACACCACCAGCACGAATCCACTCAGTAAATATCAACTGAAAATTACAGACACGTTCAGACAGTTTTTAAGCTTCACTGAACTGTCTAGAAAGCTTTGAGGTTCCTCCTCATCGTGGGTTGCATTGGAAATTCAAATCAGCCTCATGTCTGTTGACCTTCAGGAGTTACTACTGACGAACGTGAAATGCATTTGCCTTTCAAATAAATTAGAATCTCAAAACTTGAAATCTTTGGGGAAATTGTGAGATCAAGTCAAATCACAGCATCTCATCACCACATTTATGCAGACCTCTGAAGTTTTATATGGAGCGCTGCTGGCGTGTACCAACAGAAGACACTCCGTACACGTTTGCTGACCTGTGATGCTCCAGGTGAACTAATTTCTGATCTTGCCTGTTATGAATACATCGCTGTAACTGCCTCCATCTGCAGTGTTTTAAAGCTGGTCCTCATCTGTTTCATAGACAATGAAGACGCTCTACGGCTGCCTGCTTCTTCTATCAGGTAAACTGCTTTGATGTCGGGGTATCACACCGGGGCAGGAAACTGAGAGGGATTGAGGGATTGAGATGGACTGTTTTAACCTTCACAAATCGCCTTCACAACTTAAACACCTTTAAAATGTTAATATCAAATCCTTTATAGCAGATGTTCACATGTTAGAGTCATACTAACCCTGCTAACGGCCGAACGTGGGTCTGTATTCCAGTTTGAGTAAATTTACATCTACTTCATTTATTAGACACTACAGAGACTTACAAATGCGTTTAGTCAAAGTATGTATCCTAGAGAGTACAAACACCCCGCAACTCCACACGAACAAGGACCAGTGCTGACACCTACAGAGTCAAATACAGCAGGAGTGCACTACCTAACAATCCCGTCAGTGCTCATACAGACAGAGGGTGAGTTACCACAATGCATTTCAGTATATACTGAGATTAGTGCTCACTTAGGCTCTCCACACAGAGACGGTCGTTTGTCTGCTGTTCATTCCACCTTCTGAGTCACAGGTGCAAATGTGACTAACTGTACGTGCAGCTTAGCACATGTATACCCTTACTCAGTCTGCCCATGTGGAAACAGACCTGCAGACAGCATCAGAGAGAACCCAGATAGCACCAGGATGTGGACCACGTCTGGTACAGATATGGCACTGCTGGCCCACTGTTGGTACTGGCAATCTGCAGTGAGCCAAAGGTGGCCCATATTTTTACCACACGCATATGGTCCACCTGCTCCAAAACAGATCTAGTCCAAACCTGGCACCGATATGGCAGTGATGCCTAGGGACAAATTGCAAAGGAGTCACAACCCATATGACCCACATGTTTGGCAAAGTTGTACTTTTGGCTGACGTGTGCTGCGTATGTGGTTCGTATCCTGCAAAAAAGAAGTGGTCGGTGCCATCTATCCATGTGGTAAGTGGGCCAGATGAAAATGGGGAATGTGGGCCAGATTTGGGCCAGAGCAGTTTTGCTATCTGGGCAAGCAGCGTTTAACTGAACACCCACCAGACGCCCACACAACACCCGTAAACGGAGGACAGGGAATTACACCATGTATGTGTGATTGGGGTGCATGTTCTAAATGACTGGCCTTCTGGAAGATGATGTAGATGATGTATGAAGCCATACAAGGTTCTTGTGGCTTTCAGAGGAAGTAATTAAACTACAGCTTGCATATCTCTCTAACTATCCTCTGCAGAAAGTCATGGAAGACTGCTTGGAAGAGTACCTGAACTATCAAGCCATTGAGAACAAGCCATTAGAATCAAACAGCCCCAAAAATTAAAGAGTCGTGTATATATACTTTCTTAAACACAGTAGTTTTGATAGTACCATTTCGCCCACATCAGTCATGTAATGCCACCTTAACCTTTGCAAAGCAATTCCACTCCTTTACATGCTCATATGAATTTTCAAATGAGGTGGAAAAGAAAATAAAGATGTTTCTCCTGCTCTGTTCGTCAGAGTAAAATTGGGTAGCGATGCAGTTATATCAACTACAAAGTGATATGCAACTCTAAACTACCTCAGTTATATACTATATGACCAATAGTATGTGGACGCTTCTAATTACTAGGTTTGGGTGTTTCAGCCACATTCATTCCATGTTAACTGTAAGTTCTATTACTGTCAAATGAAAAAACATCCACAAGCAACAACAGCTTAATCATGAAGCAGCAGACCACACAAACACTGAGCACTGAAGGTCCTAGTATGTAAAAATTACCCAGTGCAGAGTTTCAAACTGCCTCTGGAAGTAACACCAGCAGAACAACTGTGGGTCAGGGTCTCTGTCGTTCAGTAGATCACTGTGCAATGTCGACTGTAAACGGAGTGGCTGATGAAGGAATCTGGGTTTGGCGGATGAATCCAGGAGAACGCTCCCTACCAGCAGAATGCAGCGTGCCACCAGTAAACTTTGGTGGAGGGGGGATAATGGTCTGGGAGGATTTCAGGGTTTGGGCTTGGAAGTTATATGCTTCCAGCTTTGTGGAGCAGTTTGGGGAAGACCCTTTCCTGTTCCAGCACGACTGTGTCCCTGTGCACAGAGCCAGCTGGAAAGACATCGAATGAGGATTTTGGTGTAGAGGAACTCCAACTCCAAAAAGTTTGGGATGAACTGGAACATCGGCCGCAAGCTATCCAACATCCAAAGTTCTACAGACACAGAAGAGTGGAAGCTGCAACTCCACATTAATGCCTATGGTTTTGGAAAGGGACGTCCAACAAGCTCCTGTAGATGCGGTCAGTTGTCCACATACTTTTGGTCACATAGTGTATCTCAGTCTCCAACAGCTAATACATTTTAAACTCTTTTAAATGT
>JAVGWN010003780.1:0-10071 GCA_034552555.1 Semaprochilodus insignis | reverse complement strand
AAAAACTGTAAATCTACTGTAAAAAATACTATAAAATATTGTAAATCTACTGTAAAGATCCTGTAAATCTATTTACAAAAACCTTTTTCTATTTACCCCATTAAATGCATACTTCACCCCGCCCCCCTTTTCAATTAGGTCTCCTCTGATTAGTATATCTAATGTAATATTTTGAACTACTAACCAACAAAATACAATTTCAAAATTGTTCAAACAGAACAGACTCATTCTGGAGTAAAACGCTTCAGTAATGATTACCGTCAGACTGTAAAATCTACATGCCGCATATTCACACTGTACTAAAAACCATGGATCTTGTTGGTGGTCTACATTTCCATGGCAGTTTGAAGATCAATTTATGTAGGTCTGCATATGTATATAAGAATATGTCTACACACCACAATATCTCCCCCTCTGACGAACTGCAGTCGAGGCTGGAACACCAGGATATCCAGGATGTAGATGGTATCAGAAAGGTAGTCGGCCAGCAGCCACAGGTGGATATTCTCCGGTGTTTGGTAGGGGAAGGCCCAGCGCACCGGAATCAGCCACACGTTGTAGTTCCATGCACACGTCACCAAAAACAGCCATACAACATAGATCAAATCTGCCAAACGGGAAACACAACAACCAAATAAGTAAAACAGTCCGATTCAACTCTGTGGTGTTCCCACCAGTGGGTTGCTGTTCTCCCTTGCTTCCTGTTCATTAAAGTTCATTTGCCTGCATGTACAATGCTTGCCGGGTCACACTCTATATTACACTACAGTATTGCTTTGTCTAAACGACAGCAATTCAACTTTAGATTATGGCCTCAAAATGTTACAAATTACTGGGGATCTTAATTAATGGGGATCTTATGGACTGCATTATTTTCCAATTCTCACTCACTCGTCTTTTAACCCTCTTAAGCCTACTGGGTCGCTGGGGGTGCTGGAGCCTATCCCAGCTCTCAAGGGGTGGAAGACCGCCAATCCATCACAGGGCAGACACAGACAGACATACACTGTCACACACTCGCACTTAGGGAGCAACTTAATATCTCCAATATACCTGACCGCACATCTTTGGACTGTGGGAGGAAATGACCTCGCTTCTCAAGAATAACAGACTAGCTAAAGTATAAAAAGCACGCCATTCCTGATCAGAACCTTCAATCCGATCAATCCGGAGTTGGAACTGTTGATTTCTGCTGGCAAAATTGTTGGTTTCTTGAAGAACAGGAGTGGAGATGAAAAAGAATTTAATACGTGCGTCTACCTACCAAACAAGTCTAACCAAGTTTACAATACCATGGACTTACATACTTCACCATGTACACCACACCTTCTTGTTGTCCCTTTGTCTAAATGACCCAGAACCCCCCTAGTTGATGGGCGACTGCCTCTAACTTTGTAACTAAAATAGAGGTGTTGAGGCCCACCTAGGAATTTACAGCCTCCCCATCTAGGAGCCAGGATGTCTCCGAGATATCCCTACAACAAATGGCATTGCTAGATTGGGGAGCTATAGATAACCAGATTTAAAGTAAACTAACCATTGGAGGTCATTACATGACAAAGGGACTAACTCCACAGCTCCCACATATCACCCAAGAGAGACATACAGAATGCACACACACAGCAAGGGAACAAGAATATAAAGAAAAATAATATTTAACAGAACACTGCCAACATCTTGATGACTGTGGGGTGAGTGTGTGGACGTAAAGAATAAGAATACACCATGTAGTGTTAGTGTGTACTACGACAGTGCAGGGTCTCACCAGTGTAAGGGTCGATGCTGGAAGGAAAGCGGTACTGCACTACGGCTCTCAGCCAGTCGGGCATTTCCGGCATTTTGACCTGGTAGCCCATAAACTCCAGGAAGTTTTCCTCTTCTTCTTTGGCACCATCTGCTGCATCCTTCTTCTCCTCAACAGGAGGAGGGGGCGGCGGCGGCGGCGGCGGAGCGTCAGCTTTTTTCGCAGGTGCTACAGAGTTAAGATCAAAGGTCACAAGACAAGTCCATTACACATATGATGCGCTAGTGCTCAAAAGTTTGAAAACACCTCAGGTCCGCTCCACGTCATATTAATAATTTCTGTTATTACACTCAGTGCTAGCTTAAACAGTGTAGACCGAAATGCTACAAGCCAGACCTCAGAAGGTATTTGAATTAGTTTTAGTCAATATTTCTTTGTTTTCAGGAACATCAAGTTATTACTGACAATTTGATCACCGCGTTTTTTTTTTTGTTTTTTTTTTTACATATAAGGTGTTCCTGCATGTTATTTGGACTACGGCTGTATTTGAAATCGCACACTACTATACTGCACACTGTATACTACAGTAGTATGTACTGCACACTGTATACGCCCCCTGTGTGTAGTACACAGTACAGTAACAAGTTCTGACCTACAGTGTAGTATACTAATACAGTCACATGACCAGTTACCTCACATTTACCTCAGAGCTGTTATTACTGTATCCACTGTTTAGAGCTAGCTGCTGCTAACGCTGCTCAGTTCACCTGAAATACGTTTAGCCTAGCTGTTAGCTACCCTCGGCTATTTCACTCTAAAACTGAACCTCTAAAGCGAGTTCATCTTTTATTAATCTTCAGACCTGTATATTTTAACTTAGGTTCATTCTGATGAACACATACCCCACTACAATCACTACACCCACATTTATACTCGGAGCCGGCTGTTTTGCGCTCCCCAGTGTTACCCGCCACCATTTTCGCTGGCTGAAGCAGGCTTAGAGCTGGTGAGGCCGCAGTGCATGATGGGATGCAGTACACCATGAAGATAGCTCCACCTGTATACTAGAAACTCTGACTGGAGTAGAACACCATCCGGGTATCTTCAGTACAATACAGATCTTCAGTTTGGTCACATACTGCAGACTACATACTACTTTTAGGTTTAGGTTAGTACACAAGTAGTATGTAGTATGCCGTTTCGAATACAGCCCATAACTTAATTTTCTTCTCGTGTTTATATGATCTTTATATAATCATCTACAGTCCTGTTCATCACTCTGGATACATGTAACATGTTTTCATTTTGTACACCTTAATAGCTAGCGGTAGCATCTGCAGCTTCCATGCAACAAAATGGATTTTATACACTCATCATCAAAAGAATAGCTGCACCCAGAAGGAACCAACTGACAGGAATGAAACTTGGTGGGTAGGTTTGACATTGCGTTGGGTTCTGCACATGTGATGTAAACAAGGACGGGCCTTATTGCTGTACCTGACTGACCCAACAACCACAATTGCGGACATTCACGATTGAGGATGTTGGCAGCAGTGGATAGAAGAAGGCACGCACCAGCAGCATGAAGGATGTGGAAGATCTACACGAACCAACTGATTGTCAGTCATGCATGGAGTGACCCAACAGCCATGATTGCGCACATTCAGCGAGCAGTGATGTCCTCCATGAGTCTTCCTGTTTGTGCTAGCACCATTGGCAGACGACTGCACAACGCAGAACTACATGCACACAGACTGTTACGATGACTGCCATTAACACCACATCAACGTCGCCAAAGACTGCAATGGTGTCGTGCCAGAGTGTAATGGAGTGACTCAGAATGGCAGCGGGTCATCTTCAGTGACGAGTCCCGCTTTTTTTTTTCTTGGTGGAGACGCCAACAAATCAGTGTGTGGAGGCACCGTGGTCAGCGCCAAGATGATGGTTTGTTGTCACGTGTCACATGTCCAGAAGGCCTAGTGTCACTCCACCCCTACCGCACCATCTGCAGGAACTGTGTGAGAATATTCAATCTGCATGGGATGGATTATCACAGGACACCATTAGGAACCTCTACAACTCCATGCCGAGACGTCTGGCATCTTGCGTTAGCAAACAAGGCGGCCTGATGCCATACTGAGAGACAATACTTCTGTATGTGTAGCTCAATAAATATTGATCATATCAGTCTAAATTTATCATAATTTATTGATCCTGGTAACCTTTATCTTCCTTCCCAACAGCTCTGCAATCCAACGTCTCTGTCTGTGTGCAACTGTTCTTTTGATGATGAGCGTATATTAGAGGTGGAGATATGGAGAAATGTAATGCTGTGGTACAATAAGAGTATATGTGGTATATCAGGATATGTATTGTTTCAGACATGTATCAGTTGGAGCTGTTAAGTGTAAGCCTGTAGAGTCTTTAAGATCACCAACAACATCCCTTTAGTCGTGTGTGTCTAAACTTTGATTGGTAGCGTATATACTCTATATACACTCCTCTCCTACTATTTTGGAGAGAGTTGTTTTTCATTGTACCGCAACAATATGCTCGATATCATACACTCACAGCATGTACTCACATGCTGAGGGGCTTTCCTCATCAGACTCGTCTGGGTCCACCAATCGCTCTCTAGTTCGTTCAGTTCGTTCCTTGAACAGCTTCACCAGCTCCTGCAGTCGTTCATTAACCACAAAGCTGGTCTGACTGGCTGCGGAGAGAGGCCGTTCCCTGCCCAAACGATATGAAGCAATACAACGCAGTGCATCAGCAGCACATGACAGCATACAGTAGAGTTTCTCTATTCTGGCTATAGAGTATGCACCTTGGCATACATGTAATTTATAATTTATTATAACAGACAACCTATCATATATATACACTGTACATTTCAAATACATTACAGTTCATGCTGAAATACATTCACAAACACTACAAACTATTTCAGAATACACTGCCATAATACCTTATGTTGAAATTCAATTATTTATAAATGTAAGGGGGAATATTACACATAGAAATGTGTAATACATACAAATAAAAACGTATGTATCAAACAAGCTGAGTGGACAAAAAATAAGTCCCCTTGTGTGTTTAAGGTGGTAGTAACTTCAGGCTCCTGCAGATGGCGCTGCACGAGGATGAAGGGGCTATAAATCCCTGCGGGGTGTGAGTGATGGGATCCATAGATTGAGAAGAGGTGCTACAGTGCAGTGAATGTCTCGTTCCATGTGTGGAAAATGGCTCCAAAGCGGATGTTAATGATTGGTTAAAAGGAGTGACTGCATTTGAGCGTGCCAAAGACCATAGTGTGAAGAAAGTAGCTGAATCTGCAGGTGTATGGAAGCATAAGGTCTTCTGGTCTACCAGCAGTGGCTAAAATCACAGTCTACAGGAAACTCTCCTCGGAATTGTGCAGGGAAGGCATCCACCAAATCTGGACCAACTGCTCAATTCTTTGATGCAAGAGTGTCTGAACATTGATGTGGCCTACATCCAGAAACTTGCCTAGTCCATGCCAAATCCAGTCACAGCTGTTATTGGTGCTGGTGGAGGTGTTACACGCTATTAGGTATGTTTCAGTCACAGGGACTCATTTTTTTGTCCGGTGAGCTTATATACATAACCAAAATACTTGTCTATTGCATGTTACTGTTTGAATACATTTTGGTAAGAATTTGTTTTCCAGTGTCCTGATTTTAAGTATCAGCAAATGAACCTTTAACATGGCAAAATGCAGTTCAATTACTTTATGAATAGTTCAATTGAAAAAACATAATAACAAATACAAATAAATCCATTTATAAAAACATATTTAACAAATACATTCTGACCATTTTCCTACACTGCAAAAAATAGACTTCATATATACACTTTGAATATATTTTTGTTCCATATAGACTTTCCACTAATAGCCACCAGCTTGTATGGTTGGTCACTCACTCTTCATCAACAGTAAGTAAGCCAGGCGTGTGCAGTTCATTCTCTCTATCCATGTCGTCCAGTGTTTGGCCTCCCAACATTTTCCTGGTTCAGCAGACAGGAAAGCATTTCAGCTGCGAGAAAAAGCAGGACAGGAACTACAGAGAAAACAAAATCTCAGCAGCTTCTACACTGTAAAGGAACAAAGACTTACTCTGTGGCCACAGCTTTGCTGCAGGAGATCAGAAATGAAGGCAGAACACCATTAGGGTTAACATGTATAGCCCAAGCAATTCCCAGTACTGGTAACAGTAATACAGGTTCCTCTGCTGGGGCCAGTGTAAATTAATTTAAAATCATTAGCTTGGCCCTGGGAGTGACCTGTGATGACCTGTTAGTGTTGGAGTATTATGTCGTCTTGGGGGTCAGTATCTCAGATCAAGATTAAAGACTAAACTGCATTTTTAATAGCGAAAAATTATCTGCATTGCTGTCCAAGACAGTTCAGGAGGTGTCAGAAAACATTTTAGGTTGTCTGGACATTTTAGATTATGTTGGAGCTCTAAAAAGGGTCTTCACACTCACAGAGCTCTTGTGGAGGAATGGTTCCTTAAAGGAACTGACACATGCACAATTTTCCACTTACCCCAGATGCAGTCAATCTATGTTTGATGTCCACATTTTTACTGTTTTAGTTTTGCACTGGAGCTGCATAGCTGACATTAACCACAAACTCTGGTAGTAACCCAGTCCTTTCTATTAATCGCTGCCCAAGCACTATTTATACACACCGATCAGCCATAACACTAAAACCACCCCCTGTATCAACACTCATTATCTGTTATATCACCTGTAGTACATCTGTTTCTCTATACACTCCGTTACCCTGTTCTTCAATGGTCAGGACCCCCACAGAGCATGTATCATGTGGGTGGTGAATCATTCTCAGTCCAGCAGTGACACTGAGGTGTCCAGCAGCACTGCTGTGTCAGATCCACTCACACCAGCACAACACACACTAACTAACAACACCACCATGTCAGTGTCACTACAGTGCTGAGAATCCACAGAATGATCCACAACCCACACAATATCTGGCTTCTAGTGTGAATTGACTTTTAGTGTCTGTTAGCAACATTAGCTTCGTAGCTCCAGTGCTTAGCTATAAACAGCTACATTTAAACCCCAAACATATTTTGGCTGATTGATCACATCTTGGGGGAATTGAAAGCCACCACAAAGGTTCTTCAGGACTGTGGGTCTCAACCTTACTATTTTACCCACGGTAACCAAGATGCTTGTTAAATAGCTGATGATTTTGATGATTTGGTGTCCAGACAAAATTGTGCAGTGCAGTGGTTCACCAAGACCAGCTCTGAGAACAGCAGCTCCAAAAGTGGTTCTTCTATGGTGTTGCTCAAAAGAACCCTTTTGGCCCCACCTGGCACCAGACAGAGAAAGACTGACCTGTGGGTGGTCAGCTCAGGAACAACGAGGGAGCCATTTTGGGGTTCGACGATTTGGGGAACAGTGGAGGCACCTCCACCTTCGATCTCCTGTACACTGACATGAGGACAATCTGAAACCACGTAAGAAACCTCTCAGAAACTCTTTGGCGCTGGAGAATCATTCTCGATCTTCATATCACACAAACATGCTGTACACCACGTTTGGAGGGTTTATCAGAAGGGCTTAGTGATACAACAGGACACACAAGCTATGGATCTCCATAGGGGATGTGACCAAACAGCAACAAAGCTGCCCATTTGCATATCATCACTGCCCAAAGTAAAACAAGTATCTCCAAAATGGCAACGTTACAGCAGAGGGCAAAAACCTCATTTAACTTTAATGTATGTCAATGGAACTAGACGTGTTTCCAAGCAGTTTTGGGCCATTTCTGTTGGTTTACTCATCATGGCATTTACACATAGTGGAAACAGCAGCTGCTGAGTTCGAATGATGCACAAAACTAATAATAGACCAAAATGGAGATACGTGTTTTTCCTTTGGACAGCGACGATATGTTACTTTTAAAATCCCTTGTAAGTAAATGTTCATTAGGGGTGTAAACTGCAGTTCCAATGCATGACTTTGAATATGTCAATTCATGTGTGCTAATTTTGGAACGTCACTATTGATTATACTGTAACTGATGATAAAAAAATAGTTCCAGGTTCTTTTTGGCTAAAATAAAATTCCTGCCATATTTGCAAATTTACAGAAAATCCATTAAGATTTTTACTGTAGTATTGAAATTTGTCTTAAAGGTAAACTGAGAATGTAAAGTCAGGGCTGTTTGTATATCACGTACATTCCGCTGCTGTGTAAATAGCATTTCCATTCACATTTGTGCATGTTTTTCCCCCCACAGAAATACAGTACTCTAGGATGGATTGACGGCCTGTCCAGGGTGTTTCCTGCCTTCTGCCAATTAAACACTGGAACAGACTTTAGCACGTCCCATGCCCCAAAAGTACTAAGAGGTTTAGAAGATGAGTGAGTGTGTGAAATACAATACTGTGCAAAAGTCGTTTTTCACAGAGGAGATAAAATATATGATAATCCACTTGCATCTAAATAGACACTGGAACTTCTAACAACCACCCGGAAAACCTGATAGACCCACCAACAGCACTGTCCCCATCAGATAAATAGCACCTAAAGCTTTCATCTTTTAGAGAGAGAGGAGAACATCAAGCTCCACTCTTGCTTCAGATCTGAGAACATCCACAGGTGTTTCTGTCCATCCTTCCACTGTGAGAAGACACCTCAACTCTATGGAGGTCTGAAAGGAGGTGTAGCTGTTCAAGAAGCTCCTCACTGAGAAAAGAAGACACACACATCCAACAAAGAAGCAGCTGGAGTTCTCAGAACAATGGACTGACCACCCCAGAGTCCAGAACCTCAACACCACTGAATGTGTGGGGTTATTTGGATGGTTAGAAGAAGCAGAAAACTAGCTAAAACAACTTCTAAGACTGAACTTTGGAGATGTGTCTCTTTGACACACTGTGAGTCAACTAAGAACAATGGACTGGCCATCCAAGAGTCCAGAATCTCAACATGACTGAATGTGTTTGGGGTTATTTGGATGGTTAGAAAAGCAGAAAACACTAAAGCAGCTTCTAAGACTGAACTTTGGAGGTGGACGTGAGTCTCCTGAGAAGAACTGAAGCTGTAATAAAGGTAAAGAGTGGACAAGAAGACTTGGGTGCTATATTTAGTGATTGAGCCTTCTGTGTAGTGCTTAGTCTATTTTTCATGATGCTGAAACATGAATAAGTCTTCCTTAATACTAGTTTTGCCTGGCAATGGCTAAAGGAAGGGTGGCATCTGACTTTGCACAGTATTATAATCCTGCATCCCATCAATAAGACCGAACTGTAGCTCAGTTTGAGAATCCATAATGCATTAATTATGTTTACGGTATTTGACAGACACTCTCATCCAGAGCAACTTACAATTTGACCATTTGTTACACAGGTAGGCGGAGGTAGTGTTAGGAGTCTAGCCCAAGGACCCCTACTGGTATAGTGTAGAGTGCTTGCCTGGGTGGGGGACCCAACCCCAGCCTATAGCATGTGAAGCACATGTGTTACGCACTACACAATACCAACCACTAAATTCCTGAAAAGAAACTTTCTGTTATCAGAGACTTTCCACGTATGATGTTTATAGGTCCTCCTAACATGGCGCTAATCATATGCTAGGCTAGTACAGCACAGAACAGCACAACCTAGCACAGCACAGCACAGCACAATACAAAGACAGGACAGTATACCACACCACAAGTGGCTGGTTCACCTGAGCGTTTGTTTGTGGGCTGGTGGAGCTCTGTATAAGAGGTAGTCTGAGGCAGAAGCTCTTCGGGGATGAGGTTGAGGTTGTTAGGAACGCTGAGGCACTTTGGCACAGGCTTGGTGATGCGGGACGATGAGGGAGTTGTGGGGGTGCATTTGGCTACAAACGTTCTATCTACAGACTCTAACTCCAGGTCTATGCTCTGCTGACTAGCCATCCTACTGGGGCCTAAGGCTGTTGAGGCGATGGAAGACGTTCTGGCACCGCTGCTGAGCTTGTTTGGGAAGCTGAGCGAATTCCTGGTACAGCAGAAGCAGGTCCGGAGGCAGGGAGGGCAGTTTCGGGGAGGTGAAGCTGCCCCTCTTCAGGAGCTGGCTGAAGCTACTGAAGCAGTGTGAGGCATGAGGGATGCGCAGGATCCACCGCTTTACTGTGGAGCAGTTAGAGGGCACTGCAGAGCAGGCAGACAAGGAAGTGATGGGTGTTACTGCAAGTGTAAGTAAGTGGAGAAACTACCAAAGCATGCTCGGTCTCTGCCAGTATAGCACTAAAAACGGTTCTTCTATCGGTACAAGCTTGACATCTTGATGATAGCAGAG
>JAVGWN010003778.1:0-10071 GCA_034552555.1 Semaprochilodus insignis | reverse complement strand
TCTGAATTTCAAAATGCTGGTGGACTTCCCCTTCTGCATGCCAGTTTGGACCAAAAATGAATGGTCTCGACTTTTGCAGAGCACTGGATTCAGCCTGGTTCTAGAAAGCGTACATTAAGTGATCCTCTCAAGGCTAATGATCTAAATAATGCTACTTAATTTGAGCATATCTGCCAGTCTATATCATGATCATGATGATTTATGATGTGATTAATTAAAAGGTTATAAACATATAAAAATAGGTTATAGCTTTCTTATTGACTACATAGATATGCTGACTACATGTAAGATGCATTCACTTGCCAATATGTATTTTTGTTGCAGTGCAGGGTCATAAAGCAGAGGCAGGTTATTACTTGGGGCGGGGGGTTGGCGGGGGTTGCAGCACAGAGGGTCTGTAAAGCTTACACATCCTGCTACTGAATACAGAGACGTTTGTTAGGGTGGCGCGCCACCTGGTGGTGTTTTTCTGACAAGCCTTGAGATATTGTGCCTTTTCTGTTCTTCGTCATCACCAGTAAACCCCACCCTTCACCGCTGATCTGCCCCCAGTGTGTGATTCCGGCTATTATATCAGGACACAGACTGAAGAAGCTGGAGCCAGATCAGCATGTGAGAGTGAAGGGCCGTCCAGCCTCACAGGACCGGCTCCTCGGCTGTGGTCGTTGCTGGCCTGGAGACAGATGTTTGATTTAGTGCCACAGACAGATAAATAGAAACAGACAGAACACATACTGAGGTGTGGACTCGCTCACCTGTCTGTCTTGGTGCATTCCTGCTGTTGCTGTTGTTGTGGTTGATGTTCCCTCTCCTCCTGCTCCATTCTAAACACACAGAGGGATCATGGGAAATTGAGTTTGTGGTATTCAGTGTGGTTTAAATCCACATTAATTCAGAACTCAACCGACATGTAGCTGCTTCACTGAAGTGTTCCTACATGCCCTGGCCATTTAATCAGAAACAGCTAATACTGTACAGTTGTGGACATGACACACGGCTGTGTGTGTGTGTGTGTGTGTGGTTAATATAGATTATAATGGCTCCATAAACAAAACTGATGAATAAAGGAGACAGGTGCAGAGAGACTGTGCGGCTTAGGCTTCCTAAGATGTATGCTAGGTGGTTGCTAGGGTGTTGCTATGTGATTGCTATGGTACCCCAGGTGGTTACTAGGGTGTTGCTATGTGGTTGCTATGGTACCCCAAATAGTTGTTAGGGTGTTTTTTATGTGGGTGCCATGATATCCTGAGTGCTTTCTAGGGAGTTGCTAGTGGCTGCCATGGTATCACAGATTGTTGCTAGGGTGCTGCTAGGTGGTTGCTATGGTGTAGCTAAGTGGTTGCCAGGCATTTTTTCTATGATACCCCAGAATGTTGTTAGGGTGTTACTATGTGGTTGTTAAAGTATCCGAGGTGGTTCCATAGGGGGTTGCTAAGTGGTTGCCAAAGTATCCCAGGTGGTTATTAGGGTGTTGTTATACAGTTGCTATGTTATCCCAGATTGTATGGAATAACAGATTGTTGCTTGGGTGTTGGTAGGCGCTTATTAGGATGTCTCTAGGTGGGTGGTAGGGGGTTGTTAGGTGGTTGCTAGGGTGTTGCTGGATGGTTGCTACAGTTTGCTACAGTTTGCTAGGTGATTGCTGGTGGTGGCTATTATATCTTACATGGTTTCTAACAGTCGAGTATCCTTGTGATTTAAACTGGTGGCACAGTAGTCGTTCAGTCCTATAGGGCAATTCATAATTTAACAGAGACACAGCATTCCCGAGAGCACAGCATTCCCGAAAGCACAGCATTCCTGAGAGCACAGCATTCCCGAGTAGCTCAAACACTCTGCAGTCATAACGGTGTCAGCATCTCTAAAACTGCAGGGTGATCTAGAGGAGTATTTCACGGCTAGAGTCTTCATGGCAGGTGTTTCTGATAAAATGGCCAACAAGAATAGGCACAAGGTAGGCGCAGTTAAACCTGCAGCTCAGTGCGGATATTTATCCGTGAATATGTGTCAGGAGATGACTGGTTACCGTTCCTTCCGTGCTTTGATCCTTTCTTCATCATACCTGAAACACACAAACAGCCCAATGACTCAGATGACCTCAGACAGGCATCTTAAATCAAGCGTGAACTGAAGTGAAGCACTCACTGTATGACACACTCAGGAATGTGGATGTGCTCCATGGGCACAATCTGCTCCAGCTCCTCTAAGCTGTGAACGTAGCGGATTTTGTTCATGAACTTCACGCTGCAACAAAACGTATGGAGATATAGGTTCACTTAAGCAAGAACCAATGTTATATACGGCATATCCATCATATTAAATATGGAACAAGCTGTTTTGACTTAAGGTTTGTCGTATATATTCATAAACGTTGAATTTACAGTTGCTGTATGCATATTTGGGATCAGATGTACAGTTTTTATTCAATCATCCATAAATAACTTTACATCATACATACGGCTTATACAGCAAAATGTTGTTGCTCCCATAATTTACTAGGAGCATTTGAAAACTCCAGGTGTCTCCCTTAACACAGCCTGAACATATTATGACAAATGAAGCGTATGGTTCGAAATGAATTTTCACAAATCCACTGATAATATTCACAGATGTTAAGGAAGTTGTTTCTTTCATTTTATGGTATGCAGATGCAATATATATATATATATATATATATATATATATATGCTGTACATATATCATTATCATGATAACAATATACTACAATAATGTTATTTTGAACATATGGTGTATATGGTCAGTACTCATAGAAGCAACTTTCTGAGCTGCGTGAAACTGCATGTTTCATTAATATAGAAAAAAAATTAATCAAGTTTAACTGGATATAGTGCAGCACAGTGTAGATTATAGATTATTGCGTTCACAGTTTTTGATGGTATTTTTTAATGTATCACTACTGACTCGGTTTTCTCTGTTCTAGCCGATCTGATATCTGGAAAGATGAATATCATGAGCATACATATCGCATACTGTGAATTCCTTAATGTATCGCAGTATCAGATTTTTACCGTATTGCCCCCTCTAGTGCACTACAACAAACACAGTTCAGCCTGAGGCTGTAAGTGTATTGCTCTTTCTGAGAGATGAGGAATGGAGATGATGGTGATGCAGTGGGATGCTAGGCAGTTGCCATGGTATCCCAGGTGGTTCCTAGGGGGTTGCTAAGTGGTCGTTGTAGTATTGCAGATTGTGGTTAGGGTGCTAGGTTGTTGCTATGGCATGCCAGTTGGTGGTTGCTATGTTATTGCTTATTGCTTCTGGGGTGTTGCTATAAGGCTGCTATGGTATCCCAGAATGTTGCTAGGGTGATGTTAGGCAGGTTCTGGTATGTCCCTACATGATTGTTATGGTTTCCCAGGCATTTGGTAAGGCGCTGTTAGGTGGTTGCTATGGTTTCCCAGGTAGTTGTTAGGTGGTTGCTGGTGGTTGCTATGATATCCTACATGGTTTCTAATGGACGTGTATCCTTGTGAGTTAAACTGGGGGCACAAACGTGTTTCTGACGCTATAGGGCAAAATTCATCATTTAAAAGAGACACAGCATTCCCGAGAGCACAGCATTCCCAAGCAGCCCTCTACAGTCATAACAGTGTCAATATTCTCTAAAACCGCAGGGCGAGTATCGCAATATTCGATTTTCATTATATATAAATATATATAATTGGTCAATGACTGTGTAAGTATTACTCTTTCTAGGAGTCAATTAAGAATAGAGATGGTAGTGGCGATGGAGGTGACGATGATGATGATGGGTCTTACCTGATGAAGGGTCTGGAGATGGCCAGGACTGTGCGTATGAACCACGAAGGATGTGCGATGATCAGAGACTTCAGGTTCTTCCTCAGTCTATAGGTAAAGGTTTAAAAATCAGTTTTTAAATGTCTGTTTTTCCGCTTTGAATCAGAATCATAAAGAGCGAGCAGCTGTGGACGTACTGACCTTCTGTCAATCATCTGATAGCACTTTTTCAGCCAGCTGATACCCGGCATCTTACTGCGAGGGGTTCCGCCGTTCATGTAGATGATCAGATAATCCTCCGCCACAAGCATCTCCAGGCTGCTCACTACGTACCTGAGTGCAGAGGGAGGGAGGTAGGGAGGGGAGAGAGGGGTCAGTGAAAAAGAGAATATATACCGTTTATATACAGTGAGATATTATATAATCTCCAAAACAGTAGGATTACACGAGAGGGGATGAACTTTTGTTACTTTCAGTGGAGGTTAATGTGAAGAGATTTTATTCAAAGCAAATTTGGAGCATTCCTATTGGTCCAATCATGACCCCAGTGGAGATACTTGTTTTTTGGACAGCGATGATATATAAGCATATGCTAATTGCTAATATGTTGCTAAAAATGAATGGGAGTCTATGGAAGATACGTGGGTTGAATAAACAACACATCGAGGAGTGCAGGTCAGTCTGGCTGTGGATTAGAGTTTGGGGATGTGTCCTGAGTGAGCACATCCAGTTTGGTGGCTGTAGGTTAAAGGAAACAATAGGGTTTGAATGGAGTGAAAATGAATGGGTGTCTATGGGAGGAATGAGGATGGGAAATAAAGGACAAATAAACGAGTGCAGGTCGAACCAACATTGAATTTGTGGTTGGGAGTCTACCCTGAGATGAGTGTATGTGAAACGGTGTCTGTTGGCCAAGCAGAAGTAAAGTAGATGGGTGTGTACTTTTCCACCCCCATTCATTCTTAATGGGAAAGTTTCTGGAGTTTAACTCCAGCTGTAAACAAGCACACAATTCCCAGTTAGACCGAATATTCCAAAGTTGGAATGGTGTTGATATCTTGAAAACTGTGGGACCACTTAGTGGACAAAAAATCTCTCAACCAAGAAGAGGAAAAAGAGTATAAATCATATAATAATAGTGCTGCATATTGTTCACTAATCACTAATAATAAGACGTGTGTGTGTGTGTGTGTGTGTGTGTGTGTGTTTTATCCATTATTCTAAAATAAAACAGGATAAATACAGGAAATACTCATACACCACTGGCCAGTTACTCACAGAAAGAGGTTTTCCATGATGTAATGGTAATCTGGGCAGCTGCTGTCAGGCAGGTAGCACGCTGAGAACACGATGATGGCGTTCAGGCCCTCACCATAATAACCTGCATGACAGGAACGAGAGGAAAACATAAACCAGAAAACACACGGCACGCACGTCAAACATGATGCTGAGGTGTTCTCGCATGAACTGACCTCCGTGAGAGATGACCCGCACGTACGGCCGAATGACCTGCATGTCAATGCGATGTTCCTGCTCTCCGATGATGACTGTCCTCCACAGGCGGCCGTTGCCGCCGTCCTCCCCCACTTCCTCAGCGCCCTCAGCGGGGCCTGATTTCGCAGAAGCCACTGGCGTGTCATCTGGGGGCAGCAGAAACAACAAACGACTTAAAGGTTAATGAACAGTTTGGGGTCCTTCTCTTTCAGCTTGTGCAACGACTGACATCAGAAGGGGTGTTTCTTATAAAGTGGCCACTAAGTAGCAACACAAGTTAAGTGTTTCTAATAAAATGGCCAGTTAGTGGAAGAACAAGGCTGGTGTTTCTGATAAAGTGTCCAGTTAGTGGAAACACAAGGTAAGTGTTTCTAATAAAATGGCCAGTTAGTGGAAGCACAAGGTAGGTGTTTCTAGTATAGTGGCCAGTTAGAGGAAGTACAAGGTAGGTGTTTCTAATAAAGTGGCCACTTAGAGGAAGTACAAGGTAGGTGTTTCTAATAAAGTGGCCATTTAGAAGAAGTACAAGATAGTTGTTTCTAGTATAGTGGCCACTTAGAGGAAGCACAAGGTAGGTGTTTCTAATAAAGTGGCCAGTGAGTGGAAGCACAAGGTCAGTGTTTCTAATAAAGTGGCCAGTGAGTGTACGGTAGGTGTTTAAACACAGGGAAGGAGAAGTGTACCTGCATTTACACTGGATTATAACCTACAGTACATCAAACTGCATCGCCAAACCTCATTACAAGTGAACTTGAAATAACATGAATCCTGTTTAAACCAGGTCAAACACAACAGATTAACGAGGAACGTCTACGGCACCACGACGGTCCAAAACCAACCCTCCCATTCTAGGTCGTTGCCGTTGGTGATGAACTCCAGGGAGTCTGTCTCGTCAGGAGTTTCAATGTCATCAACATTAATATCCAGATCGTCTGGCGTATCCAGGAAATCGTCGGACAGCAGGGATCCTTCACTCTGGTCCAGAGACAGGTTCATGTCAGGGGCTACGAGGGTCCGCCGCTTCCGATGAGCCGGACCTCCACCGGATGCACTGATGTGCAGCGAACTTGGGGGAGCTGGATAAAGACGTACAGCACAGAGCAGAATTACAACTACAGCAGGCACTGTGGCCTCAGCAAGAGTGACCTTCATTTACAGCACTGCTGTAGATGCTGACCGTGTCAATAACTGACATTATATCTATTATTATATCCATCTACTATTCCTCATAAAAAATCTCTTTTAATTACATAAACGGTTATTTATTTGTTATTCCTATGAAAAGGGTCCATATTATGGGATATCACACAAAGTAAGAGTTTGACGAAGTATCAAAACACTGATTCTAAACCATCTAAACCATTCACTCCTGCTCAGCCCTTATCACCCATATATATACAATAAGCTAACAATATACAATATACATAAAAACAGCTTATTGTGAATTCACTGTATTTGTGATGTCACAAAAACCAGCACATTTACATATACTCATCTATTCAGCCTACAGTACTTTGTCCCCACTCACTCACACTGAAGTCAGGAGTGTTTCAGCCAGGACTGCTTTTTGAGGTACAGGTCCAATATAGGACAGCCACTCAGAACAGAGCTCATTTACATACACATCATTCTTAAAGGCACAGTAGCAAAAACAGCCTGTTTAATTCTAAGTGATGAAGAGAATTTGGGAAATGGTTGTGTAGAATTTATGGCCACTCTTACGTGGAAATACAGAAACATTACAAGGAGACCTATGAACATGAAATTCCAGATAACTGTAGGATATGGGCTCTTTGACCACACAATTTAATAAACTCAATATAATTTAATATATACAATATAATATAGAATATATTGATATTAATATAGAATATATTGAATTACAACTTACAGGTTCTCCCCTCTCCAAGTGCGCAGGAAGACTCCATATCGCCCTCCTCTGGAAGTGGCCTTATAAATATACACAGACAACGTTGCAAACCTTAGCTCCGAAATCATATACACCAGTGCTCTACACTGTTTACAACTGTACTGAATAATTACATTTTTAAGTGGTTGGAAATGCTCCATAAACCACCTGACCCAGACTTCTTTCTTTATAGTGGTGGTGATAGGAACCAGGGGTCACCAATACAGCCATTCTATATGGCATTCAAACCAATCCATGAGGTTTGTATATGTAAAATGTTGCCAACATGCTAAAATAGTGGTATAGCCAAACAGATGCTATGCACCAGGCAGCGTATTCCTGTCCGAGGCCTTAAGCTCCTCAGACATCTGGTTCCTATCACCACCACTCAGACCAATTCTGACTCTGTAGGATTCTCCAGAATGGAGCTGTCCATGTCAAACCACTCCGAATGACTTTGTTTACATCTTAACCGTGGAATTATATTGACACTTCCGAAGAATCAGTGAACTTGCCCTTTAAAACTGAGGAATTAAACTCACACTGGCTCTGAATGGGCCTTGTGTTAAATGCAGCAGACTCAGTCATATGGAAATTAGCACCCAGACTTACTTCATTAATGTGATGGGCTCGCTGGTATGGGGGGTCTGCAGCTGTCTCGGTGCTAACAAAGTGCTTGCACAGAGTGTCAACCCCCCACCCGTCCTCTCCCCCAGGTCCTGCCTCCCCCATCCCCCTTCTCACACATACACATACAAACCTCCCACGCAGCATGCAGTGCAGCCAGGACTGAATGGAAAGCATAGAGAGAAGCAGTGACCAGGAATGGATGGATAACAGAGCCAAACAAACCATCCACCATCCAGGACCACCGTCAGGATGACATGCTAATGGGTTCCTCTTTAGCACTCAATGCTGTGATCCTATTACTGAGTTCTGAGTTCCATTATATCTGGTTCGATAGGATTTACCCAACACAGAGCTCCGTATATGATATAACAGAGCATCATATAACGTCTGCTGGAGGACACAGACACAGCCCTGCAATAAACAGCTTGACCTAACAACAGGCCACGAACACAACCCAAATAGAGAGGACCAAAGCTGCTCTGTCACTTACCTGTGGTGAGAAAGAACGAAGCCTTTGGTGATCCCTGCACTGTATAAAGCACGTCCCCTACCTACTCTCTTGCTTCCCAGAATCTCATCGTTTCAAAGCCGTTTACTATGCAAAGCATCACTCAGTGTATCAGTGCAGGCCTGGTGGTGCTGAGGCTGTGTTCCTCTAAGCCTGCCCTGCCTCCATTTTCCCGGTGATGCTGCTGTGTTTGTTGGCTTGTGCCTGCGTCACATGACGTGGCTCATTACCATTTAAGGAGAGAGAGCTGCACCTGCTCCCCCTCTCCTCTCCTCTCTTCTCCTCTCCTCTCATCTCCCCCTCCTCTCCTCTGCTCTGCACAGAGGCCTCATGTGAGGATGCATATAAGCACTGTTACTGATCCTAGAGCAGCAGCAGCTGAGAGCTCCATCTGCCCTTTCCTCTGCCAAGTCAATGAAGAAGCTCTAAGTGTAGCAAAAGAAAAGTACTGCGTGGTGCACATTAAAGGGGAAATCCACCCAATTTTCTAAATGACTGCATCCTTCAGTCAATACATCATCATTTAAAGGGCCTCCTCTATAATGAAATGGTTTGGATGTAAACAAAGAGTGGTTTGATGTAAGATGCTCCGTTCTAGAGAAGCTAAAAGACTCAAGGTGATGGGGATAGGAACCAGACGTCTGGTTTCATGTCTCTAAAAGCTCCCTCACAGGCAGTCATTACATGTGATGTTTAGGAAGATGCTGCCTAATGTCTGAGACTTGTTCTAGATTTGGGCTAAAATGTTTGGCTTGGAATCAGTGTGGGGGTACGTGCAGGTATGTCAAGTCAGGTCAAGTCGAGTTTATATATAGAGAGCTTTTTACAACAGATGTTGTCACAAAGCAGCTTTACAGAGAATCCGGGTCCAAGCCCCCAGTGAGCAAGCCTGAGGCGACAGTGGCGAAGAGAAACTCCCTTAGAGCAAGAGGAAGAACCTCGACAGGACCCAAGACTCAAAAGGGGAACCAACAAACACTAAAGGGATCAGAGTTTATAATCATAGTCAACACTGAATAAGAGCTGTTAGTGACTGTTACATGGAAGTCCACTATGATGATAGTCTATTAGAGAGAGTAGGAGAAGTGTTGAGTGTTTGAGGAGAAGTGTTGAGTGTTTCAGGAGAAGTGTTGAGTGTTTTAGTAGAAGAGTTGAGTGTTTTAGGAGAAGTGTTGAGTGTTTTAGAAGTGTTGAGTGTTTTAGTAGAAGTGTTGAGTGTTTTAGTAGAAGAGTTGAGTGTTTTAGGAGAAGTGTTGAGTGTTTTAGTAGAAGAGTTGAGTGTTTTAGGAGAAGTGTTGAGTATTTTAGTGTTTGAGGAGAAGTGTTGAGTGTTTTAGGAGAAGTGTTGAGTGTTTTAGTAGAAGAGTTGAGTGTTTTAGGAGAAGTGTTGAGTATTTTAGTGTTTGTGGAGAACTGTTGAGTGTTTTAGGAGAAGTGTTGAGTGTTTTAGTAGAAGTGTTGAGTGTTTTAGGCGAAGTGGATGAGTATTTTAGTGTTTGTGGAGAAGTGTTGAATGTTTTAGGAGGAGTGTTGAATGTTTTAGGAGACATGTTGAGTGAGGAGAAGTGTTGAGTGTTTTAGGAGAAGAGTTCAGTGAGAAGTGTTGAGTGTTTTAGGAGAAGAGTTGAGTGAGGAGAAGTGTTGAGTGTTTTAGGGGTAGTGTTGAGTGTTTTAGGAGTGTTGAGTGTTTTAGGAGGAGTGTTGAGTGTTTTAGAAGTGTTGAGTGTTTTAGGAGGAGTGTTGAGTGTTTCAGGGGGAGTGTTGAGCGTTT
>JAVGWN010003777.1:0-10071 GCA_034552555.1 Semaprochilodus insignis | reverse complement strand
GAAGTGAGGAGTTTCTTTCAGAGTCTGCGCTACATCTCCCAGCTGAGGTGATGTACCCTAAAGCTGTTTGTATGTAGTAAAATTATCATGTTCTTGTTGCTGTTTTGTTTCATTTTTTGGCCAATTTTTCATAAAGCCGTAGAGACAGGACACGTTAGGATGTAATAGCTCAAGTAATGTCCATTGAGCAGCTGCAGCAAACCTATGCCTGTTTATGATCTTTTAAGACCCTTTCCTGTGATAAGACACATTTTTCAAAGATTCAGATTATTCCTTCAGTCTACCTACAACCTTCTGTCATGCTTCATATCTGTGTCTGGGCACAACAAAAATTTGACATTTGACAATATTTATGACATTTATTCTGCAAAGGTTGATCTCTTGTGATTGATCACATTTCTCTTAATCATCACAATGTGTATCTACTTCAAATGAACGTGTAAATCTTTATTTTGTTATTTTATCTATTTATTCTAGTATGGGTTTGTTTGTTAATTGAACCTTATAATTTGAAACATAATGAGAGCTGTTATAGATTCTGTGTGCGTTTGATTAATCTTGGAAAGGGTTATTTGTGGGTAGTGATATAGTTAAAACTAGAATGAATTTATCAAACATGGAGTCAGTGAATTAGTTGTTTGGTGTTGTGGGTAGTGGTATGGTTAAGGGTTATTATAGTCCAGGTGACAAGTGTCGCTTGACAAAAAAAACTTTTTTTGACAAATTGCAGCACTACGGGGTTTCACAGTCCTGCACCAGTGACAAAATGTCACAATAGATAGTCCAGCAGCAGAGTAAACACAGCTGTACAATGTGACTACAGCAATACTACAGTGGTTGATGCGGCGCAATGAATAACGCCACTACCTGCCTGTGAACTACGACGTCATGTTGGAGACTGGGGTTCGATTCCCGGTCTGGGTAACCAATAAGAGTCCTTGGGCATGCCTCCTAACACTACATTGGCCTATCTGTAATATGATTAACCTTGTATGTCGCTCTGGATAAGAGAATCGGCTAAATTCCATACATGTAAATGTGCTTCAGAATGTAGAACTAGGGCTGTGACAGTATGGATTTTATCCTTCTGTGGTGATAAAGCAGTGTTATCTCACGGTTTAGTGGCTTATTGCCAACACCTAAACACACACACACACACACACCCCCAAGGTGAACATAGTTTGCTCGTGTGTTGTTGCAGTATTCTCTGTGAAGTTATGATGGAGTTCTCATATATAGGTCTATAAACGTGAACCTCCTAAGACAGAATCTCACGCTGATAATTTAGTTCAATGTAACAAACTGAAGACCTGTTGTTACCGTATCACTCAGTAGGATAAAATAGCCTTCAGTCATAACAATCATTATAACGAGAGCGCTTTAAACCTAGTTTTAATTCTCAAGTCTGGAGCAACAAGATACTGGTGCTGGATTATGTTAAATTATCTTAAATTAAAGCTGAAGCTGAGTTCCTTCTGTATGTTGTCTGTGTTACTCTCCCAGTCAGCAACTTAAAGGGCCTCCTGCAGGTTTCTCCTCTAGCCAAAAGCACTCTTCCAAATAAAGGCTGTGGTGACGTCCCCTGGGAGAGGCCACTCCCATTACTGAGTATACTGTCCATCTAATATGCTTCACCTGAGCTAACCTATCCAAATTATGTGCTCCAAAAGACAGGTCCTGTGTAACACTGGTTACTCATGTAGATTGTTTCTGACTTTTTGTCTTTTTTGTGTCACTCTCTGTATTTCAACAGGTTTGATTATTCTAGTAAGGAAAAAAAGACTGCAGTCCTCCAGTGTCTGCTGAATCTGATTGCTGCAGCAGCACGGTGTGTTACAACTGCAGGAGAGAGTTTCACCAAACTGCTGACACCTTTGTGTAGCTACTCAACCTTCCCTTTTGATGGAAATGTTAGAGATTGTATTGAACAGTGCGATTTCCTGCTGGATCTGTACTCACATGTGAAGAACTATGAGACTCAAACAGGCAGGAGTGTTCTTCCAGCATTACAGCCAGTTTACCAGTCAGCTCCTGCAGTCTGGATCATAAACNGTTCTTCCAGCATTACAGCCAGTTTACCAGTCAGCTCCTGCAGTCTGGATCATAAACCTCTCAGAGAGAAAGAGCTCCCTCTTCCTAGAAGTGCTGAAACTCCAAACAGAGAAGAAACCAGTAGAGCTGTGGGGCTGGTCAGATGAAGAGAGTGAAGTGAGGAGCTTCCTTCAGTGTCTGCCCCACATCTCCCAGCTGAGGTGAGTGAATAATCCTGCTGTATCTATAATCTACGTGTCAGTATCTCTCAGTGAGCACATAGCTAATGTGATGTATGTTTTAAAGCATTGAGAAGCATTGTGTAGATTCTATAATTAGACATTTAAGTTTGAAATAGCATAGTTATCTCCTCATATCACACACTGTAGATGTGTAGTGTCCCCTTGGGCATAATTGCTTGCTGGTGCTCGGGGAAATATTTATATATATTTATATTTACCTGATAGATATTTATGTGTGTAGTAGTAATATGCTGCCAAATTGAACTCTAAAATTACATTCATGTTTTGGTGAAAGTATGTTTGTAATACTGTCTGCTCTTTGATCACATAATTATTTTAACAGGTTGTATTGTCTCAGTATATAATTAATATATTTACAAATACAATCAAGTATTTCTGCTGAGTGTCTTCTGCTCTTGTAATAGTTATTCAACACACTAAGGCATATAACGTATTACATTGGAACAAAATGTTCTTCAGACTCTATAGTGACATCTATAGCACATTGTAGAGGACTCCACAGAGTACAGATACACAGCAGTGTGATATAAGTGCACAACACACAATAAATACACAGAACATACACACAGAAGATAATAAATAGCAGAGAGGACAACAGAGCAATATGTATGTATGAATGGGAAGATTTAGCAGCAGGTAGTGATTAAGGAGCTACTACAAACATTGTTAATGTATACTGTATGGAAAGTCTCATGGCAGATGCAAAGTTAAGAATTCAAGTGCACACCACAGAATTTGGAGCTTTTGTTTCTTTCTACAGCTGAACCATTGATATACAGTAGAGAGTGATCTCCACCTTGAGTCCTCCTGAAGTCAACAATCATCTCTTTCATCTTATTAACACTGAGAGATACATTGTTGTCTGTGTACCAGTGTGCAAGCTGCTCCACCTCGTCCATGTGTATAGGGGGTCATTGGTTGTGATTATTAAAGGCTGAATGTGATTTGAGCTATGCTGTGCATCACAGTCAGAAGTCAGCAGCGTGAATAGGGACTGGACACAGCCCTGGTGAGCACCTGTGTTCGGTGTTGTGTGAGGAATTCTTAGTGTTTGTGACAGACTGAGGTCTCCGAGTCACAAAGTACAGAATCCAGTTTCAGAGGGAGCAAGCTCAGCTTTCCAATAAGTTTCTGTGGTATGATTGTGTTGAATGCTGAACCAAAGTCTATGAACAGGATCTGTGGAGTGTAGTGTAGAGGTGTAGAGGAAAGACTGCTCTTTTGTTTTATTCTCTTTTGTGTTTTATTCCCAACTGCGTAAAGCACTTCAGAATGACTGGAGTGGGTGCAATAGGTCAGTAGTCATTACGGTAACACACAGTTGATGTCTTTGTCTCAGGGATGATGGTAATTGTTTAAACCACTCCAGGTTAACAGCCTGGCTCAGAGAGTTGCTAAAGTTGTTAGTTAGAAAATCAGCAAGCTGGTCTCCACATCCTCTGAGCACCCAACAAGGTATGTTGTCAGGACCAGCAGCCTTCCAAGGGTTCACTCTGGACAGAGTAGTTCCAACATGTACTATGGATAGACAAAGTACTCGGTGGGTATCCTCGCTGGCTGATTGTTTTGTGCTTCAGACTACAAGTAGAAATCATTCAGAGTGACTGGCAGCGAGACATCACCATCACAGCCATGTGATGACACCTTGTAGTCAGTGTAGCAGCTTACTTGAAAATGTTCCAGTCTCAGAATGAGAAATAGTCATAAACCTACACACAAACAGCAACAAGAAGCTGCTCACACACTCAATCCACATCTTAATCAGTAACACCACATAAATGAATGATGTGTGTTATTAACAGCAGACAAACAGAACAAGCTTTCACTGCAAAGATAATATACTCTGAGTAGATCTCAGCTGCTCATTACTAGAGCGAGACAGTGATAAAAAAGGCTCACCTGTTGCTTTTCTGTATGAATTCCAATCGTCATATATCTACAAATTGGATACCTATCTGATCTAGGACTACATATGAAAGTGGCTCAAGTCAGATTTAAAAAGATTTGTTTGCACTTAAGTCTGGTGACATTAATGTAGCCTTCGGCCTTGTTCAGACAGACGGTTCAAATTTGATATTTCAGCATATCCGATTAGACAAGGACAGATTTTTTGCAGTCTGAATTGCAAATCTGAAAACATGAAATCTGCGTTTTTTCCAGTGAGATTGAAGCCACATGTGTAGATGGTTTCGAATCTGTTTCAAATTGGATTTCTGGATACGTAATTCAGTTTGATTGGTCAGATGGGATTTAATGTGGCTTTCCATCATTATGTGTGCAACTGTACATGACTTCAGAATATGTAACAAGAAATTAATTATTCCATATTAGTAGAAGTAGAAGCTTTTAACAGACATTAAGGTAACATGTTTTACTTTGTGTGTTGTATTTTACAGTTACTAACTCAATGAAAAATTTGAACTTAAAGCCTAAATCTATCTAAATGTTGCTGGTACAGCTGATAGCTTGTTATGTTTTGTTCAATCTGTAGGTATTAAAAAAGTACAATGTTGCTTTGTAATATACCATAATTGTTCTGTTAGCTAGTTAGTACAATTAGGTTTGACGTTTGTTAGTCCTGAACAAAGTTGCTATTTGCAAGGAACAGCTTTTAAAAGAGTTGTTCACAGTGGTATGTGGTTCCAAACAGTGACCCCATCTAAAGTGCATGTTTCCTCAAATATGGACATTTTTGAGCACTTACATTTTTTTTGTAGATTCCTGTCAGATCCATGCTTCTGTGCCTGGTCTTTAACTGACAGTTATTCTGAATTTCAGTGATTTCTAGCTGCATGCAATCCAGCACATCAACTGCATTTACATTTACACACACAGTGTTGCAAGAATGTTAAGATCTTGTTCTTTTCCTTTCATGTCTTAAAATCTTTGTAAACACCACTAGCAAATGAGCACATTCTTTTACAGAGACCCGGAGCTGATTATGACCTTGGAATTTAACCTTAAGTTCTGACACACAGCTTGTGATATCCACCATGAATGCCAAGTGACAGTCACTTGACATCACTGAGTTCTTTCACACATTTCTTTTTTTATTGCCATGGAACTTTTCAGATCTGATTTCACATGATCTCCTCAGCATGTTCGCCATCATACCTCACAGTAATAAACCAAATCTCCACAGTCTGTTTCCAGGCTTTTAAAATTTCCTTGAACTCTGTTATTCACCCCTTTACTTTTAATGAAGTTCACACAGGAAATAAGTCACCAAGACATCTTTCATACTCTGTATGAAAAAATCCATAACAGGATCCTTCAGAGAATTCTAAATAACCTTTGCAACATGATCAATATGCTCCAACGTGAAAGGCTATCGCAGTGAAACAGCTCTGAAAGCAGCAACTATGCACTCTTTCACAAACCCGGTCACATCACATATTCACTGCTTAAATTTCAGCATCCTCAACTAAAAGCACCTTCCTGTGTCACTTTGTGACTGACATTCACATTATTCTCAGATTTACTGGTTTTAATAAAATAATAAAAGCAGTAATGTTAATATTGTTAACCTTGGCACTTGGTTTAAGAAATAAGCATTATGTCACAGAGCGGTTACTGTAATGCAGTGGGATTCAGTTCAAGTTTGAGTTTAAAGTGCAAGGTGACCACTGTGGTTAATGAGTGTAATGTAATAGAGACACAAAAATACAGTTGGATGGACAGTCAATACAGAGTCATGTTAGGTTGTACTTTATTTTAGGATAGTTTACCATTAAAGTTCTTCATCGTCTGCAGACTCCATAAAGTGCCATAAAGTCAGAGCAGAAACAAGAAACTACTTCCTGGATTTGTTTGTATTCCTGTTTGATCACGTGATTACCACGCACTGCACCAGACACAGTTCAATTTAAATACTGTGTGGGGTTTCTTAAAATTTGGAAACACTTTATATTACTAATTAACATGAAGAAATGCATTAGTTAACATGAAATAATATATTAACAATGTTTTTCTAATGTTACAACTTAACATGCAAACATGTAGTTTGCATAACATTAAACCACTGTAACCATTATTATATTACCTCATGTTAATGAATGTGTTAGCATGGATTAGCAGCAAAGAAAAATTCTCAGAAAAACTGAAAATTCACATTACTGCTAATAATCAACTAAAGTTCCAAGAGGTCACCAACCTCTTGGTCAACCAACCAAGTGAACAACTTGCGTTCTGCTGAATGACCACCAGCTCAATTAACAACCATTTCTGCTGCAGATTTAAATGCATGAAGGACAACCTTCAGCCGTTCTCTCCAAGTCTCTTTCATTCCTCTCCAATCACCTCCAAAAGCTGAGAAAAGCTCCAGAACCATACTTAGTCTCTCAATCCACCCTGAAGCACTGCTGTAATCAAAGAGCTCTAACTTTCTCAAACATCTTCAAATGACTGGAACTCTGTTCCCAAATGCTTCAAGACTTCTACCATCATTCCAGTCCCCAAAAACTAACTTGACTGGACTAAACAGCTACAGGCTAGTCACCCTGACCTCTGTAAACATGAAGGTATTTGAACCCACCTGAAGACCATTAAAATCCTCTGCTGTATTCTCTGCTGTTCACTTGCAGATATAACAGATGTCAGTGATGTGACCACCTTGTCCCTACACACCATGTTACAGTATCTTGACAGTATTGGAGTCTATGCTGCAGTTCTGTTTGTGGACTTCAGCTCAGCTTTCAGTACCATAGCACAAAAGCTGCTGCAGGTCACAGACAGCTGTCCCAGCTGTTTGAGCCAGATCCCATCTGCTGGGGATTACAGATATGTATATTCTTCTGTAACTTTTTTTGAAACAGATTGCGTATTTAAGCAGCTGTACAAATGTTTATTTTTTAAGTTCATCCTGTATTATTCTCTATATAATAGTTGTTATATCACCCGCTTTATAGTCTACCCTTTATTTTATTTTATTTAATTTTTTTTTTTTTACTGTTCCTTTATTAAATATGTCTGTGTGCTTGTCTGGTCCATCCATTATGTTACGTCATACATATGTGCTAGTCAAGGTAATAAACTTGGCGAAATAACGTAATTCTTAAGTCATTTTGAATTGATTAAGAAATGAAGCTTTCTTTAACTCAAGATCTGGCAGTGCAAAACAAATCTCTGAAAAAACTGTTTTTAGACAGATCAGGTACAGCATGCAAAACCACCACATCACTACCAAGGACACTGCCACTACAGAAAGCTTGGAATAGCCATGTCCTGGTCTGGTGTGTAGTGTTGTTGTTGTACAAATATCTACATAGAAGAGGATTCAGAAGGTAACGTTTAATGTGATATCATCACAAAAATCAGTACTTGAAGTATGCACCATAACACAACCAAAACATTTTTATATTAAGTGGTTTTGGGAAACAAACATTGAACTACAGTGTTAAAGTCACTAAAGCTATGTTAGGAGAAGAAAGGAGAAGCATTTCTCTAATTAGCACCTTGAGTATGAGGATCGATCTGTTATGCTTTGGTGTTGAATGAACAGTCAGTAGAAGAATAGATTCCACTACATTCAACAAATTCTGTTGAAGCTGAAAAGAGGCTGTTTTCTATTAAGAGGATCCAAAAACTATACCTCAGAATCTTTGGTTAGATCTTAAACATGCTGTGCATGCACAAAAACATTATTTTTTTTGTTAGAATATTTCTGAAATAAACAAGAAATAGTGGAAAAAACAAAACCTAAACTAGAAATAGATAGATTGTTAGCTAGACATAAGTGACAATGAAGCCCGTTATTTCAGTGTAAGGGGGAGCATGTCTTCTTAATCCAGAGAAGTGTTTTGAACTTCTTTTCACTTGTAAATTGTGTTATTTGACCAGGGAGCCCAATCTTTTCCATAAAGCTGCATAAAGCTATTATTAGTTTTCTTATTATTAGTTATGCTGAGATTGATTCTCAACCCTCTTATACTCCAGGGGCCATAATTACAGAAACATCTCAAATCTTATCAATCTGCTTTGTCATTATGACAACTTAATTTAAAACTGATTTAGTAGTTATAATAATAATAATAATAATAATAATAATAATATGTGCTAGACCTTGTACTCACCCACACGCAGCAACGTGAGCAGCCTCACACACACCCACAGGAGACATGCCTGGGGGCGACGTAAACACAGGGTTACACTGTCTGCTCCTGCTTTTAAAAGTTAATAAAATATATATAAAATATAACACTCTGAAATGTGAAACCTTAAAAATTCAAATTAATACTGATATGCCAATTCCAATATCACTCTTGTGACACATGGGGGTGACAGTCTAAGAAGAGACACAGGCCAGGATTGAATGACCTGTGGATTAAGTAGGAAGCTGAGTACTAAACAAAACAATACTGCTACAGTCAGGAAGAGTAAAAGTGGGCCATGGTTGGATCTTCCAGCAGGACAGAGAAGCAAAGCAGACCTCTGAATCAACACTCAAATTTAATTCCCCAAAGTATCAAGGTTTCATTACTGCCATCCCAGTCCTCCCAGTCCTCTGGACCTTGGACTCTGTAGAGATTCCATATAGAGTAATGGTCTCAGATCAGCTGTTATCTTTCCAAATTGAGGCAGCTCAAAGTATTACATGAAGAGGNACCTTGGACTCTGTAGAGATTCCATATAGAGTAATGGTCTCAGATCAGCTGTTATCTTTCCAAATTGAGGCAGCTCAAAGTATTACATGAAGAGGTGCCAACAATTGTGAGACAAGATTCAAGGGGAAAATGTTATGATAAGATAGATAATCTTTTCTTACAGTTGTTGTATTTCAAAAGTATTTGTTCATATTTTATGAAAGACCAACAGAGTAACCAGTGAATATTGTTTTTTTCCCCACCCAGTTTTGATGTATTTCATATTTGTCAAGCACTGCAGTTATTGCACAGTTTTGCACCACAAAATTTGTGCACCACTATTTAGATTTTCTCTGTTGGAACAAGTTTCTGAGAACATACTTCTGCAACTCAACTCAATTCAAAGAAATAGTAATTGTGCACTAATGGCACTAATAGCAGAAAATGGCATGGTAAAGGTTGTTCCCTGTAGAGGATGTGTTAACTACAAAGGATTAATTTAATTTTAAACAGCTAAATAATACTAAATACAAACCCAATTCAGAAACAATCAGACAGAAACAATCCTAAAACACAAATACTAAAGCTATCAATAAATAATTCAGTTAATTTATATGAAGTGTCTTTTTATTGTTCCTAGTCTGAATGTCTTTAGTTCATTTACTTTAGTTCAGACAGCTGCATTACCAGTTTCTCTTTGCCTTGTGAAAAACCTGATTTACTTTCCGCGATGCGTACAAGGCCCTCCCTCGACCTCCGTTTGGCAAATCAGATCACTCCTCCATTCTGCTTCTGCCCACCTATAGGCAGAAGCTGAAACAGGTACCGCCCACTATCAGGGCGGTCCACCGCTGGACAGACCAATCAGACTCCATGCTGTTTTGATCACGTGGACTGGGAGATGTTCCGGGAGGCGTTGACGAGTACACAGACTCTGTAACTGGACTCATTAGAAAGTGCATAGAGGATGTTGTACCCACAAAATCAGTCCTTGTTTACCCCAATCAGAAACCCTGGCTGAACTGTGAAGTTCGTGCAGCTCTGAACGCACGGACCGCTGCTTTTAAATCTGGACACACGGAGGAGTATAAGAAAGCCAGCTATGCTCTCCGGAAGACCATAAAAGCAGCCAAACGTGAGTACAGGGCTAAGGTGGAATCACAGTTCAACACCACCAACACGAGAAGCCTGTGGCA
>JAVGWN010003776.1:0-10072 GCA_034552555.1 Semaprochilodus insignis | reverse complement strand
CCTTTGCCACAACAGCCCAACAAGGTACTTGCCAAAGCATTGCTGTATATGTTTCTCTTTTATTTTTGTCCAGGAGGACATAGATGCCCCTGCTCCCCAGTTGTTGGAGATGCCAGGAGACCAGGAGGCCTCACCAGAACAGCCTTCACCATAAGTGCCGCTTCAGGCCTCTATCAAACCACAATTAAGCTTGCCTGCCTACCTTCTGCTAGACTGCCATGCACGTTTACCTACATATAATTTAATTTAATTTTAGATTCTTGACTTCTTTTGACTTATCTCTGACTTCTCTCACATAGATTTCCATCCATAGACGGAGAGCCCTGAAGTCCATGGAAGGCTGGAGGACCAGGGCATCACAATTTTACCCCCATTGAGAGCATTTTCTTTGGGGAATTAAATCATAGTTTAATTTAGTGTTTACTCATGTTGTCTTTGTCTAAAATTACATTTTGTTTGAATATGCAATTTCTTGGTTAAAGGAAAGTGAAAGCATGAGGCAGTGTTTCCAGATCTGGTTGAAGTCAGTAGAAAGGAATTCAGATCAAGTTGCTTACACTTTACTCACAGAGATCAGTGCAGTTAATGAAGCAGCTAACCAAGCCTATCTTCATTCAGGAGTTATGAGTCAGGTGAAGGTGGGTGTGCATGTGCTATTTGTGATTATGGGACAGTGGACACTCTGTAACCCCTTCTGCACGGAGACTGTGCAGAGGGTGTGCCATGTCTCCATGCACTTAAGGGACTTCACAAGTACTGTGGCCAGACGAGTGCAGAGCTCCGTGGGTAATGCCAGGCACTCAGCAAGAGACACTTAAACATGTAAATAGTTGGCACTGCTAGCTTAAACCTGCTTGTGCTATTTCTGTATTGGACTGTGGAGCTATTTTGTTGAGTTGTGGTGCAGTGTTATTGCCATCACTATATGTCATCACTATAGAGTGTGAAACTATCTGGCTGAAGTTTATTTTCAATGCTGATGTAAGCAATGTAAGTAATCTGCTCTTCTGCATTGACTACCAATAAAATGTGGGCAGACTAAATCACAATCATAGACAAACCCAATAATTAAACCAATAACACAAACAGTTGTACTGTTCATGTCTTTTACTGATATCACGTCCTGTCCTGTTTTAGTCTAGCCCCTTTTTTCATTTTGTCTCCCTGTCGGTTGTTTCAGTTGTTTCTCTGTTGTTTAGTTTCTTTGGTTTTGTTTTTTGTTCATTAAATCCTTGCGTGTGTATCCGGCCTCCTCGTCCTGTCTCCGCGTGACAACTGAGCAAATTGAGTAACATCCACAGTGCAGGTTTAAAAAAGTGTGTGAACACTTGAATTTTAAAACCTGTAGATCCGCCATGAACACCTCCACCTAACATTTCCTGACACTCCTAATAACATAACTTTAATAACTTTGAGGAGGAATTGTGTACCATTCCTCCCAGCAAATGTGTTTAATTCATCAGTATGTCTGGGATGTCTTGCTTGTACAGCCTTCATCAGGTTCTCAGCATCTCTGTAGGGGTGTCCTTACATTCTGCTATAAATTATTTGATACGTTTAGAAGATGTGACGCATGATGCTGAAAAAAAGCCATAAAAGCATTGCTAAAGACCTGTGTGTACATAAATCCATGGTTAGACAACATAAAAAACATTTTACAGAAGGACAAAGCTAGCACTGAACTAATGTGATACAATGTATCGTTATACTAACTAACATCTGAAGTATGACCGTTTCCCAAAACCGACGTACCTGGTTCATACCACAGTAGTCTGAACCACGTTGGTTTGAACCACCATAGTTCAAACTGTTTCCAAATGTGTTTTGACTTTCACAAGGGAAACATGCAAAAACTCACAAACCTTGTGATATAAGGCCAAAATAGGAGAATTAATATATGTAATTAATGTATTATTTAGGTTACTTATTCATTGATTTATTGTAAACACATAACTTTCCACCACCACTACCAGTCATAATAATAGAATCAACAATTAAATGCAACTAAAAAATATGAATAATGAAAATAATAACAACAACAATAATAATGTTAATATTCATTATAAATATAAAAGACAACACTTCTTATAAAGTATGGTTAAGTGGCACAGTTGGATAAACGTGTGAATATAACGTGAAGCTGTAGCAAAGAGTTTCTCTTACAGACGTGGTTTGTGAAACCCAAGTGATTTTCTTTTTGTCTTTTTTTCGTAATGGTAACGAAAGCTTTTAGTTATTAAGAACTGATTTATTGAAGCACTGTAAAGTTTTCTATGTTCTCTCTTATGTGTTTGTAACAAAGGCTAACTTGATGACATCTTTTTTCGTAGGTCTAGACTAACATTACACAGCTGACCCACACGAGTTATAGCTTTTTGATAAATGCAGCCATACTCATAAACACAGATATATAGTATGATATACATTAGGAACTACATGTTTACAGCATTTGATGTTTAAATGTTCATACCAGAAGACTGATGTTACTTTAGCTTACTGACACTTCTACTATGCCCTGTGTCATGTCGTCATCACCAAGAACTAACCTTCTAACCAAAGGTCTACAGCTGTAGTTCAGCTACACAAATTAACCACAGTGTTTGTGAACGTTCGGTGGAACTATGGTGTTGGGAAACACCTGCGTTGCTTAACTATGGCTCAGACTATGCAAGTTACCAACATAGTTCCCTCCATAGTTCCAACCATGGTTTTGGGAAACGCACCCCTGATTGGTAAAGGTGATAATGAGGGGGTCATTAAAAAAAAAAGCATCACCACCTTTACCACACACATTTATGAGTGCCGCATCTTACTCATTAGTTTGGAAAAAGAATTTCAGAAATGTGTGGACTTTACTGATGCACTGTCAGGAAAATCTAAATCATTGTTACCCTTTCCAGAAGATCATATATCAGTGATCTCAGATATATGGCTTAATAAGCTGAAATGGAGCTTAAGGTTTTAAATGACAAATGTAATTGTAGCACACCTTGTGCTAATTTAGGGGATAGAAGGACACTCACAGCAGGCGTGAGCATTGCAGCAGGCATCCTTACTTTCATTTCCACACCAAAGCACAACAAAGTCAAACACAAACCGAAACCAAAAACTGACCACCACTCGCCAATGCTTTCTTTTGCTTTTGCTTGTCCTCACCTCACCTCTTCTCTCAGCTTCTGTTAAAGGTGCTTATGTGTCGCTGGCCTCCGGGTCTCTTTTGACTCTCCCTTTAGATTCTTCCTTGTTCCTGGTTGCCTGATTCCTTGCCTCACTGGTTATCTACCCTCCTTCTGTTCTCCTGACTACTCTCTTGGATTACCCCTTTGATTCTGTCTGCTTGTTTGATTTCCTGGTTCTCGACCCACGCTTGTCTCCTTACCTATGACCTGGTATTGCCCTTTTGTTATGCATGCTCATCCTTTGCTGTTGTGTATGGTTACCGGATTGTTCAATAAAACCTCTCTGACTTTTAACTCTGCGCGTGTTAGTTCTTTGTGCCTGACAGTCACCGTGTGCACCTGCTGAGGAAAATAAAGTTTCCTGCTGCGCCTCTCAGATCATCAAGGTCATTGTACTACAGCTTTGTCAACGGGTTCAACTGCAAGTCAGAATGTAAGGCTTGGGCAAAGCCTTTAAACTGAACATTGCTTTTCAGCATAAGCCTCATCACAACTTTGACATATGGCGATGCCAACATCATGATTTGCTGCACAAAATGCTGCATATTGAAATGGCTGTGTCAAAGTCCAGACATTAATTTAACAGAAATATTGAAACCGAACTAAGGTGAGATTTTCAAGCAAGACAGCCCACCAACCTAACAGAGCAGAAGAAGTTCTGCAATCATTCTGGAACCATTTGGTTGAAGTCATTGCTGCTTAAGGGGGCCACACCAGTTCCTGAAAGCTCAGGTTTACATATTTTTGCCAACAAAGACATTAAATCCTGGATTACTTTGCTTAATAAACATCTGTTTAATATGTTTGTGTTCGTTGTTTACTGGGTTCTGTTTGTACATTGATATGAGTTAAATGAAGATCCGACTAATTGTGGGTTGCATTTATGTAGAAATTCACATAATGCTAAAGGGTTAACAAACAGTCATGCAGCACTGTGTATAGCACAATCAATAAAGCAGCCAGGCAAGCAAGCAGAAAAGAAGTTAACCTGCATTGCTGACTCATATGGTAAATGAAGCTTTGAACTGAAATCTAAATATAGATCTAGTGTAACAGGTTCGTTGAGGCGTTCCTGAAAAAAGAAAGAAGGTAGCACTGAAGAACACATTATTCCATGTGAGCATACATACATACAAGTACCAGTGTTTATCTGCAAGTGTGAATTGACCCAAACAGACTCATCTCTACTGGGTTAGTCTTTATGCTTTTTAATGTTTTTTATTAAAGCAAGTATTTAAAAAATAACTGCTGAAATGTGATGGAATTGAAAGTAATTGAGGAATGTACATCGAAAAACTTTAGGCTTCATTTCATTTACAGTTTTTCGGACNTTTGTTCTTGCTTGGTGTCTTGTCTCCATGTCAGTTGTTTTTGTAACCCTGTTCCTTGGTAGTTTTTGATTCTTATTTATAGTGTCTTTGGTTTTTGTTTGTTCTTATTGGATTTTCATTAAAGACTTACATTTGAATCCCGTCTCCTCGTTTGTCCATGTTACACTTCCTATGAATCTTGTATTAATAATTATATAGCATACATGACACCTTAAAAATTGACATAAGCTTGTATAGTTGCTCCTAATCAGTTATTACATGTGTAACACTTTACAAATCAAGAAAATGAGTCAGATTCCATTACATATTAAAATTTCTGTTCAGTTACCAAATAGTTGTATGTAAATAATCGAATAAATCCAAACTTCATATATAGCATCGTTTCTTTTTATATGAATATTACATGTTTATTTTGTGTTGATGTTATTCTATTTATTCATAAATAATAAATAAAGAGTGCTTCTGTGAAAGACCTGGGAATGATAAAAAGACTCCACTGGACTCAATGCTGCGAGGAGTGTAATGGAAATTCTGAGGTTCATGAACGTGCCACTCTCAGGCACAGAAAAGGGCTGGAATAAGAAAACTAAAAAAGGTGGCAGAAAAGGCGAGGAAGTTCAAACAAAAGGAGACACTAAAGTGGCATGCAAACAAAGCAAAGTTCTGCAGGGTTTAACGTCTCTCCTGAACCATGAGACACAGAGTCAAATTTTTTCTTCATTTTAATCCTTGAAGAATTTTCACAAAACTTTAGAGGCTTGTTTGACATGCTCACCTAGTTTAGTGTTAATTAGTCAATAGAGGGTGCTACAACATGCCAAAATTGTTTCTTAGCAGCAGCGCATGTGCTGAAAATTTGCATGTTGGACCCGTGAGATACTCTATAAAGGACTTCTTGAGGACAATTTTGTAATTTAACAATTATGGCAGCTATCAGCCAATCAGCTTTCAGCAGAGTTTAGACTGGCTTAACATGGGCCAATCATCGTGAAACTTGAATGATATGTACATGTAGGCATACTGCAACTGCCTATGAAAGTTGCCATTAGAGGGGGCTGTTCTTTAAAAAATACTTTTTGGTGTGTTCGAATGAAATTTAATTTATGCCATGCTGACTGAGCCTAACAATTTTCCCAATATAATCTTGATTGATCTAGAAACAATATGAGGGGTCTGAAATTAAATATTTTATTTTAAAAAAAGCTGACTGCATAAGATGGCTCCAGCATGTGAATTAATAAGTGTGACCAGGCTGTACTGACTCAGATGCCTGCCTTCATATCTAAAGGTTTGTGGTTCAAATATGTGTGTTAGAAAGTCATGAGAGATATAAATGGCTATGACATACTATTAATGATCAGTCCAGACAGCTAATAACATGATGTAAAAGACTTCAATTTATCTTCTAAAGGGTTTATTTAAAATGTACTTTTGGACTACCAATTGGACTTAGTAAGAAGACTTAATTGACTCAATTATTTTAACAAATCAAGTAAATAAAGATAAATGCTAAAATAAATGCTAATCTTTGAAGGCTATTCTTAATGAGCATTTCACACTCTAACCATTCCAACTGATGTTTTATGCTGAACTTTGGCTTTATTTTATTGGAGCTCAGAATTAGAATTGGTCTGTATGATCATTTGAAGTGATCTGTTTAAGATTTAATACTTAATATTTCCACTTTTAATAATGAAACTATATTGACCTTGAGATGGGGAAAAAGATTCAGAAGCTTGACACACAGATCAGATGGAAAAGTAGGAAACGGTAAATGTTGGATGGTGGAAAATCTGGAGAAAGAAACTACTTGTGTTTGGCAAACATTCATTTCTATATGAAGGTTTCTGTGAACCACATATTATCAAGAATATTAACTAGAACATGTGCTTGTGTTTCTCTGTATCTGCTTAATACTGTACATGCTTCAGAAACATACATATTATGCTTCACTGTTACACCTTTAAATATTAAACAAGACCGTGTGTCTCATTGATTCATTGATTAAGACATGAAAAGATCATGAGATGTCTATGTTTTATTCAATAAACCATATGTTTGTTTATGCATGAGAGCATGTCTAGATTGAGTATGTCAATGTCTATGTGTGCAAAATCACATCAATCTGACATCACATCATGTCTAATCTGCCTCTGGAATCGGTTAATATAGGTGATGTTTGGTGGGAGCTCTGCTGAAACCACTGATATTCAGTATGTTAGTTTAATATTAATTAATAACTTGAATTGAACTAAATTATCCTGGTAATATAAATAATTTGGAATTTAGAATTATCAGAGAAAAAAGAAACGTCTGGAGCTGTTTATTCAGTGCATATGTTATCATCTAGAGGAGCCTTGATATGAGTAGCTAAAATAATAATATTCCTTTAGATTAATCTGTATATGAATCTGGTCAGCTGGCTGACCTGCTGGCTAAACTTACATCTACTTTCCATATAAGCAATTTTGTGTTGTTAGACAAGCATCTAGCTCATGTAGACAGTGTTCCTTCATAAGAGCTGACAGTACCATCTTATGAACCTGTTAACATAAAAAAACAGCATGAATCCATGGAGCCAAATTGCATTGGAGGTGGTGTAATAGTGTGGGAAGTGCTTTGGGGCATTAATACGGATCATTTATTGTCTGAATGCCACAGCCTATTTATTGTTGTCCCTAAAGTATTGTTGTTGACCATGTGCGTCCGTTCATGATCAAAATTTACCATCTTCTTACAGTTCCACTTCCAGCATCTTCAGCGGCGTTTAGTCACCTGATCTGAATCCAACAGAAAACCTTTGAGCTTGGTGGAACCAGAGAGTCAAAGCATGAACATCCTACAGAAAATCTGCAAGAATTGTCTGATGTAATTAAGTCATAATCAAACATAAACTAACATTTGTTCATGGATGGTAATAATCATATTTGAGCTGCCATAAGAACACTTACAAATGCACAATTATTTGATGTAAGAGTGTCTGAACATTGGCGTGTCCTACATCCAGAATCTTGTCCAGTCCATACCAAATCCACTCACAGCTGTTATTGGTATTGATGGAGGTATTACATGCTGTTAGGTACATTTCAGCCACAGAGGCACATTTTTTATCCAGTGGTCCAGTGAAATTCTATATTTTTAATGAGCTAAAGATACAAATCAGATTTATAAATACCGCAATAATGTAGTTTTAACTAAAAGATGAGTTAAAGAGACACAGTTTTGAATGTGTATTAAATGTCAGCTCTTAGCTCAACTCTGTAATAGAAGCTGGGATTGAGCTCCACAGTTTAGAAGCATAGTAACTGAAAGAGTCTCTCCATGTCTCCTGTATTTCACAGAAGGAGTTTGGAGAAGGTCAGAACTAAGGTAGATCTAAGATCACAAGCTGGAACATAAACAGAGAGTGGTTCTGTGATGTAAGCAGGTGCTAGATTATTCAGAGCCTTATAGACCAGGAGCAGAACTTTAAGGTCTATTCTAATAGATACAGGTAGCTAGTGCAGCTCTTTTAGAACAGGAGTGATACGAGCTCTGTTTAGTCTTTGTTAGTGTCTGACCTGCTGCGTTCTGTACAAGTTGCAGGGGATAGGCTGTTTTCACAGGAACCTCTTAGCTAAGAGGACCATTACAGTGATCAACTCTGCTGGCAACAGATGCATTAACAAGTTTCTCTGCATCACTCTGAGACAGATAAGGCCGAACTTTAGTGATATTTCTCAAATGATAAAATGCTTCTTTAGTGATTCTGCTGACATTCGGGATAAAACAGAGCTCAGAGTCTAGGATCACGCCCAGGTTTCCTACCTCAGGTTTTATGTCAGTAGCTAAACCTAGTTACTTCTAAGCTTCTAAGCAGCCTTTCTACCAAGTCTAGGTTATCCAAAGGAATGGAGATGTAAAATTTTGTGTCATCAGCACTGCTATTAAAGTTAACATCATGTTTCCTAATGATATATAATGTGCATAATAATTGTATATGGAATAATCAATAGACAAGTTATTATATTCACAGGCAGAAATTTCACAGTGAGTTTTTTGACTCAAACTTCAACTCAATCTTTTTTAATCAGTGACATATTATCCAGGAACTAACAGGAAGCTAAGCTGCTAACTGCAGCCTCAGATCTGTGACTCAAACTACCCAACTCTCACAAATGATCATGAGAACTGAGGTTCTGGGGAACACTTGTTCACCTAACTGTGTTTCCTAACCATGTAACTGAATTACACGCTAATGTCCAGATATTAAGCAGATATCATAAATTATGGTACTATATGTCTACCAAGAAAACCAGGAACCAGGAAAGTAAATGAGAAATGTAAATGCCAGAGTAAACCATAGAAAGGACAATTGCATTCCTTCTGTTTCACTATTAAGTAATAAACATGTGCGTCTTATATAAACTATTTTGGCTTCATGTGTTGGTGTACCTGATTGTTACCCCATATAACTATAATCTACTTTTTAAAATGCTTCCTGTCTGCTGTCCTGCCTAAACATGTGGTATTACAGTGCCTTTCAGGTAGACTGTGTGTTTACTGTCCATCATTTCATCCATTCAACACTACATAGGACAGTACTTTGCTGATTATTGGGGTGGTTTAATGCATGTATTTACCTTTTACCTGGGCTGTAGAGTCCAGGGGCTCAGAGTAATTCAAGATGTCTGATTACCTGTTTTTTATATGACATATAATTTCCCCTTTCCCCAACCTGGGCATACCCAGACTGATCGCAGACTTAGCAAATTAAACAGGGAAATTTTGGGAAATTTTCTGGGAATTCTGTATTTACAATGCTCTTTTACTACAAAGGCTGAAACAAAGCCAACGGCTAATGTTACTCTAGTAGCCACATTAAAGGTAGCACAAGAACAGGCAACAAACATGCTTCTAGCTTTGACAATCAGGTTTAGGTGTTTAAGTTTGCTGTGTTTCTAGCTTCTCTACATCTCAGTTGTCTGTTTTTAACTTTAGTTAGTATGTCGACTGGACTGTTCTCCGACCAGCTGTTTATAAGTTTTGGTGTTTCAGCAGAAGTGAGGCTGAAATCGGCTGCTTATTTACCAGCTTCATATTTGAGTGTTCCCCTTCCATCTTCTGCAATTTTGCAGCAAGTGCAGGTGCCGTAAATTTAAGGTGTAATGAGACATTACCTTGTACTGCAAATTTCAACTTTATTTAGGAATGAACTACATTTTCAGTCCAAATTCACAACCATGATTGTTTCTTTAATTTCATGCAGGATGGATAGATGGCGGTGCTGGAGTTTCTAGACTGTACCATCGTGTTCTGGTTAATGCCTAGAACACAAGCATGTGATAATGTCGTAATTCTAATACCACTCTTTTACAACTGCGTCATTGTCTGCCAAGTTAGTTACAAAACGTACCAGAAGCATGTCTGCCACACCCAATTTCTGTACACTTTACATAATTTCTTGTGCTGATATCATGTGTATTCAACACAGCTAACCAGCTTTTCTACCCTATTCACATACTTATTGTTCCCAGGTGAGCATGTTATTCTTTAACGTGGCACAACAGTTAGAGGTGTGGT
>JAVGWN010003775.1:0-10073 GCA_034552555.1 Semaprochilodus insignis | reverse complement strand
AACCTTCTGTTCCTCACTAAGAACCTGCTGTACATGTGGAGATGCTGATTTAAGAAGAAACTGGTGTGGGCTCTTATTTATTTCCAGAGCTGTATATGTGGCTCAATGTTCCAAAACAGATCTAGCCACTTCTGGCAGAGATGCAGCAGAGAGTTGGCTACTTTTGGCCCAAACTGGTCGCCCACATCTTGCAATTGGGAGTGGTCTGCCCAAGTGTTGTCAATCCATGTGGCAAGTGGGCCAGATGAAAATGGGTAATGTGGGCCAGATTTTACCAGAACAGTTTTGCTCTCTGGGATTCAAACTTTTTTTCTAGCTTTTGTTGTTCAAAGAAAGTACAGTCTCAAAGAGGAACTCCACCTTTATTTAAAACCCCCTGCATAGTTAAGTGGTTGAGATGTAAACAAACTTATTCAGACTGGGTTTGGTGTGAAGTGCTCAGCTCTAGAGAAACTTCAGTCAGAATAGTTCACTGTGGTGGTGAATGGAACCAGGCGTCCACCTCTAAAAGCTTCCTCTCAGAAATACACTGCCTGATGTCTTAGAAACCGATAGTTTGGAGAACAGTTAATTACTACTTATTGAAATGCAGTTTTATCTAGAAGGAGAGGTTTGTGATCAAACGTTAAACTGGCTTGACGAAGCCGTCGCTATGCATTCCCAGATGGTTATTAAAGTATTGCTAGACCATACTATAATGTTCCAGGTGGCTGCTAAGGTGTTGCTAAGGCATTACATACAGGCACACAACATTCAGTCTAAAGTAAAAATAAAACTCATGTGCTGGAAAAAATGGAGCTAAATTATAGAAAAAAGTATCATTTAGATCTTAATCAAGACTTTCCACAGAGGTATAGAGATTCACTATTCCACCTTAACTACCCTCACACCCCTAACAGCAGCCTAAAAGTAGCAGCCATGCTGTTTGATTGTATCCGTTCTTGCTGATTGAAGATGATAACTTTAATTTACTTTGTATTGATGTCCAGGTGGAAGGCCAGTAGCTTAACGTTAGCTACTAGCAAGCTACAAGTAACTAGCATTCGCACAGCCCACTAAATACTACGAGGACTAAGCTTATTTAGACGGAGGCATATTGTATTTAGTCTATTTCAGCATGTTACTTTTCTGTGATTAATGTGGTGCCTCACTGTAAACCATCAAAACATGACAAAACAGTTAATTTAAGGACCAAATCATAGGGTATAAAAGGTCGTGTAAAACCGCATGTGGACATTTGTCACCGCTATTTAAAATACTGAATAAAAGCATTCGTAAGGCTTCTTTAAAGACTTTAAAGACCAAAAACTACAAATCCCAACAACCCGCCCGCTGTCGCTTACTAATGACGTCACCGCCAAACATCCGGCCATGGTTTCAGCAGTTCGGAGTTCCGAGACTGAGTAAGGTAGGTGAACACAACGCTCCTGTTTTAGCCGTATTTACACATTTAGTGCAGAAATGAACCTTCGGCTCGATCATGTAGTGTTTTAATACGGTGTCTGAACTTTATTAATACACTCAGAGAGCGTAGTACGTCCAGCTAACGGGGATAATAATGAAAATGATAATCATAACAACAGCGAGGTGCTGGTTTCAGACTGGCTGGTTTAACTAGCTTGATAGCTTTGGTCTTATTCAATCAAACTCATGTTTTTGAATCTAAAACTGTATGGAGTTAGTGTTGTAAATGGCCGAACATCAGTAGACAGACGGTTTCCAGACCGGCTGGCTCTCTTGGCTGGTTGGTTGTTCAGCTCTCTCTATTCCAGGCTCATTTCTACCTGGACTAGTCTGAAGGTAACTCTAATGTAACTGACTGAATCAGGACAACCGTGTTTTAAAGACCATGTAATTTGTTATTTGGTGTCCCAGATCAGGATGTGATCAGCAGTAACATGCAGTTCAGTGTTGGGGATGTAAACAGTCTCATTCAGAGTGGGGTTGGTGTGGAATGGTTGGCTGTAGGGACTCTTTACAGTGGTGGTGGTGGTGATGGGAACCAGTAGTCACAACACAAATATAGTCAAATATATCAAATACAAGTGAACTTACACTGGTCTTACAGAGTCTTCTGAGCTTATATATATATATGGGAATCAAGAGCCCACACCAGTTTCTTCTTAAATCAGCATCTCCACATGTACAGCAGGTTCTTAGTGAGGAACAGAAGGTTGGGTTCTAGCTTTACTGGCAGATACAGTGAGCGTCTGGTTCATAAGAACAAGGTCAAGCAGCAAACACACAGGACAACACAGCTACAGCCTGGCAGAGGGCCAAAACCACTCTGTACTGACCGTGATGAGTGCCACCTCATTCCAATGTCACTTAACCACCATAAGATGACCTCAAGTGACCTACAGAAAGACTGGCGAGCGGTGGCTGGGGTGAAATGCACAGCGAGCATGGTTCTAAAAACAGGCTTCTGGAGGGTCATTAGTGATTTTCTAAATAAACAGATCTAAATACAATATCTGATCTGGAATTTGGGAGACGTGTTTCCAGTAGTGTATAGAATCAAACAGAACTGCTCATTTTGGTCCAACACAAACCCAGAAACTGTACAACTAGAGAAACTGATCATTTTCAGGTGGTCTCTTACATTTTTCCAGAGCTGTATATGGTGGTAATGATGAAGTTTTCTTTGGGGACTATTTCAGCTTCTAACACCCTGCATGTATCCCTCCACCATGAATCTGTTTTACAGCCATGTTTCAGGTCACTATGGGACATCAGGCCGTGTAGTCATAACCAGTTCATGTAATAACGTTATGTGAGGGAGCTTTCAGAGGTGGACGTCTGGTTCCATTCACCACCACTCTGAATTACATCATAGCCATTAAATTACAAAGTCCTCTTTATGCTACCGTGGCTTTAGGCTGTCATGCTGACAGGCTTTGTTCTCAAGCCTCAAGTTTTCTGGACCTCAATTTATAGAACATGATCATAATTTAAATCGCAATCGCAGTATTGGTCCGAAAATAATTGATGAATCATTCAGCCCTATCTCCTACGGCTTTCAAGCTGGAAGGACAGCGTGTGTTAGGATTGTAGACCAGGATAGGTCACTTTAACTGACGTAACTTAGTGTTCTTACATTCCATTTATACAGTGTATAAAGCGTATACCTCGTATTGAACTCTCTGTAGATTCCTCTTTAGTCACCACCAAACCACCAAAGTTTGTAGGGCAAAAACCTTGACGGCCACCTGGAATACCATAGCAAAGATCTAGCAACATCTTAGCAACTACCTGGAATACCATAGCAAAGATCTAGCAACATCTTAGCAACTACCTGGAATACCACTCAGCAGCTGCTTAACAATTCCGAGGAGAATTCCCTGTAGACTGGGATTTTAGCCACTGCTGGTAGACCTGTATGACCGTACGCTTCCATACACCTGCAGATTCAGCTACTTCCTTCACACTATGGTCTTTGACACGCCCAAATGCAGTCACCCCTTTTAGCCAATCATTAACATCTGCTCTGGAGCCATTTACCACACATGGAACGAGACATTCCCTGCACTGTACCACCTCTTCTCAAGTATAGAGTGAGCTGTGTCTGACTGGGTGCAGGATGTTGTATTCATCCTTATTCAGCAGAATGTGCCTGAAAACAGCCTGAACATTTCTGAAACTCTGAGATTTGTAACCTCACCCTTTTTTCCAGAACAAGTTTTGCATGCCTGGTGATGGAGGACAGCAGCCGTCCCGAGTGTGAATCCAACGCCTGCGCTCCTGCCCGCTCCAAGAAGCCAGACGCGCCGCTCTACGTGCCCAAGAGACGCCAGGGCCAAGCGGGGGAGGCACACGCTACTCCTCAGTCCAGAGACAACCACCAAACTCCGGGGGACAAGAAATCCAGGCCCAGACCCCGATACACTGACAAGGCCAGAAAATACAACAAGAACAAGAAGGACAAAGCGAGTGGAGATAAAGCCAAAGCAGGTGAAGAGGGCATCCCAAACGGTGAGGGAGAGCAGCGGGAGAAAGAAGAGGGGGATAAAGAAAACGATGAAACACTGGCTCAGAAGGAGGAGTTCTCTACAGAGGACACGGGAAACAGGGTCTCCTCGGAAGAGGTCAAACCAACCATGGTTGCAGCTAGCGAGCCCCAGACTGCAGATGCAGGAGAGATTGTGAAAGAAGAGGAAAAGAAAGTGGAAGAGGAAGAAGGAGATGACTGGGATTCGCTGTTTACAGACGAAGGAGAGTGTCTGGACCCACATCTTCTAGAAGAGGTACAACAGTTTATCTGATATCTTTACCCAGAATGATCCATCCATCCATCCATCCATCCATCCATCCATCCATCCATCCATCCAGTGGTCTTTCACATGGACCAATCACTTCTTCTCTGGGTGTTTCTGTGAGTCGGGTTCACATAACTCAACAGACGTCTGTTAATTTGGTCGAAACCGTGAGCGGTATTAAACCGAGTCGTATTACTGGATCATCAGATGTTTAACATGGGATTTAATAGTAATGTATTTTGTTCATATTGTGCTGCCCTGAGATCTACTTCCTGTTTCAGATCTCTCAGAAGGCGGGACGGGAAAAGACATCCATTCAGGATCCACAGTTCAACTACTATAACTGGTCTCCAGAGGATGAGGAGGTGGAGCTTCGGGAGGACGAGCTTTCACACATCGTAGAAATCTACGACTTCCCCTCCGAGTTCAAAATGGAGGATTTAATCAGAGCATTCAGCTCCTACCAGTGAGTCTGTCTGGGACTGTGTTCAGATTCAGGACAGGAGATAGTACATCATCACACGTATAGTAGACAGTATATTAGTTCAGTGTTCTAGAATAGAATAAGCAGTGTTCAGGAATAAAGCAGTGTACACATTAAAGCAGTATGCAGGAGTCAGGCAGTATTCTAGAATGAAGGCGTGTTTTAGATTGAGGCAATATTCAGGAATAACAGTGTTTTAGAATGAAGCAATGAAGCAGGGTTTTTTGGAGTAAAGCAGTGTTCTAGAATGAAGCAGTGTTCTAGAATGACGCTGTGTTTGGGAGTGAAACCGTTTTCTAGATCGTAGCAGTATTCAGGAATGAAGCAGTGTTCTAGAATGAAGCAGTATTCAGGAATAAAGAAATGTTCTAGATTGAAGGAGTGTTAAATCAAAGCAGTATTCAGGAATGAAGCAGTATTCAGGAATAAAGCAGTGTTCTAGAATGAAGCAGTGTTCTAGAATGAGGCAGTGTTCTAGAATGAAGCAGTGTTCAGGAATGAAGCAGTGTTCTAGAATGAAGCAGTATTCAGGAATAAAGAAATGTTCTAGATTGAAGGAGTGTTAAATCAAAGCAGTGTTCTAGAATGAAGCAGTGTTCTAGAATGAAGCAGTGTTCAGGAATGAAGCAGTGTTCTAGAATGAAGCAGTGTTCAGGAATGAAGCAGTGTTGTAGAATGAAGCAGTGTTGTAGAATGAAGCAGTATTCAGGAATGAAGCAGTGTTCTAGAATGAAGCAGTGTTGAGTAATATGGTGGTGTAGTCTGCTTCTAGAATGAATTAGAGGTAATTAATGTATTTTAAAAGGTCTGTTAATGTAGTAAATTCTATTTTAACACAGACATTAATTATTATTTCTAATATTGTACAGGTCTGAATATAAATAGGTTGTGTGTGTGTGTGTGTGTGTTTTAGGCAGAAAGGGTTTGACATAAAGTGGATCGATGACACGCACGCTCTGGGACTGTTCTCCAGTCCAATAGCAGGTCAGTAGGATTACAGCAGCACCAACTCAGATGCCTGAAACTGATTTTCATATCTTTAACCTCAGGCACACAAGCAGAACCCTGAGAACTGTTCATCACGTGCGTGTGTGTGTGTGTGTTTGTAGCACGTGATGCTCTGAGGACTAAACACCCCATGTTGAAGGTTCGTCCTCTCTCCAAATCCTCCTCAGCCACTAAAGCCAAAGCCCGCGCCTCCTCCGGTACTCCTCTAAACTCCTTATTTACAGACCTTGTTTATGTTTATTTGACACGTACAGTCTGAGAAATGTGTGCAATGTTTTATTGATCTCTCTCTCTCTCTCTCTCTCTCTCTCTCTCTCTCTCTCCCCCCCCAGATTACCTCCTGCCCGCTAAAGAGCGTCCTCAGACGAGTGCGGCTCTGGCTCGTCGTTTGGTGATCGGTGCTTTAGGAGTGAAGAGCAGTCTGAGCCGTGAGCAGCGTGAGGCCGAGAGGGATCAGCTACGGCAAGCCAGAGGTGACACAGCACAACATTGGCTTCATAGGTCCACTAACAGCTCATCACCCACCTTGTGCTTCTGCTCACTGGCCACTTTATTAGAAACACCCACCTTGTGCTTCCGCTCACTGGCCACTTTATTAGAAACACCCACCTTGTGCTTCCACTCACTGGCCACTTTATTAGAAACGCACACCACACCTCATTCAGACAGCAGATTGCAATACAATCCCAGTAAGTAGGTCCCACGAAGATGCATGTCCACATACCATGACTAGGGATGCTGGATGAACTGTAAATACTGTGAATTCTTCCTTTCAGAGCAAAAGCGTTTGGCAGCGAAGCAGCGTGAGGATGCGTGGGAGGGGAAGTGAAGCTGACGGAGGGATGGATGTGTGTCTGTGCTCATGTTCTGCCCTCCTTAGCGCTCCATCCAGACATATCGGGGGATCGCGTCTACAACTGCCTCGGGTTTTGACTCGGCCCTTAAGCTCCTCCAGTCAGTCCTGGTTTTAGTTCTGTTTTAGCTCATAGCTCATCTGATCCAGACAAACACGCTATAGCAGTGAAGCGCAGGGCACAGCCTAACACCTTAGGGGTTTTATTTCTTTAGTAATTTGAAGTATTCAAGCTAAATCGAGCACAAACTTTATGATTTACTGTATAGGTGGGGTTAATTGTAACAGTTTGGAAAAAATCAGGTAAATTGTGTAAATTATTAATTATTTATATGCTTCCAAATGGTGCTATGCTATAGACTCCAAAAATATAAATAAGCTAAAATAATAGAACAAAATGTGCACAAATATTAAAAACACCCCCCAGTTAAAATACGTTTCAGTTGATTTTCTAGTCGTTTTTTTTAGTAGTTTAGTTGATTTTTTCCAAGTGAATATTAGTTAAAACATCCTATAAAGAGAAAAAAAAGGAAAAAAAAAGTTAAATAAAAAAAAACACGTTTTTTGTAATGTATAAAGTTTATTAAACATTAAAAAGTACTCTAACTTTTACACAGGCAACTTTTCACGTTCATTCCTTCCCCCCAAATATATTTATAAATTCAGTAAATAAACAGTAATTGTATATTTAAATGGGCATAAGTGTGTCTCTGTAGACGATCCTTTAACTTACTCACATAGAAAGTCAACTAAACATGGAATTTTTCACTTTTGCATGTGACTGTAGGTTTGAATTTTGTGATCTCGAAACACTTGATACGATGAAAAAAGAGAAGTTACTTTTTTTACGTTTTATTTATCTTGAGAAATATGTGCCCGATTGAATTTGGAGATGAGCTTTGCTTTGGGAATACAAGACGGGGACCATGTAAAATGACCAGCGTCAAATATCCATGTTACGTTTGCCCCACTTTAGGTTGTGCCCACTTTCGATTTACCAGGTGTATCAGCAGCTGGAACAGAACTGATCAGGCAGGTTGGTGGTCCTGAGGGCCGAGTGTGAAAACTTCTATTACCTTCTACCAGCCAAAGTCCAAACTCAGTGAAACGTTAAGGCCACGTTCTACTAACCCAACGAACACCAACGTACTACTGTTAGCGCCTAACCTATCCATGCTCCACCTCCGAACGAGCTCCTCTGTAACTTCACCTGCTGGCAATGTTGAGTTTAGAAACTGTGACTCTGAGCTGAGCTGAGTTCCCCTATTCTACCGAGCTGGACTGTGCTATAGCTAATCACAGCTGGGTAGCTTCTAAATTAGCCACCATGCTAACAATTACAACATCTCTCCTGACGATCTGATCCTCCCACACACACACACAACATAAATATCACTTGTTTTAATTTAATCTGAAGTTCCTCATCAGTTTGAATATTGTTTTTAGCTATGACAGGACGTATCTGGTGGCGGAGCATGGACGGGTCAGCTGCGGAGTCTACTGTAATGACCTCTATAGTCGTGTCCTTCTGTAGTCAGAGTCATGTCCCTGTTAGGAGGTCCGGGTTTAAGCAGTTTTTCCTCTATGGGGAAAATAAATAGCTTCATAGAAAATCAACACTGTCGCCCCCTGTGGTCAACAGACCTGTTCCAAAACAGAGCCGCTTCACGTTACGTACATGTCACCCTCGAATATGGGTCTGAGTTACAGAGTTGTTAAGTAGTCAAAATGTAAATGTTGCTATAGGCATGCTAACACTGCATCATGCGTGTGGGTGCCAGTATTCCAACACTGAGATCACCGTTCAGGTATTAGTTATGTTTTATCACATACAGACAGAAATTTGAAGGTATATATGTGATATTTTTTACATTGGGTTTATTTTCTATACGTGAAGTTCCAGGTCTGTTTCTCCGGCCAGTAATCCCAGGATACCACGTTCTTTGGCTTGAGGCTCGACCCCTGATGTAGTGTGGCAGGTAGCTCAGGTAGTGATATCGCAACCCATGGAGGTTTGCTTGGATCTGATTGGTCCAGGCAGGTAGTTCACAAGCTCTGTGTTATTAGTAAGAGTGTAAGAAAATATTGAACATATTGATTATTGGATATTTGTGCCACAAACACAGTATTGATTATTTATTGGTAGTTTAATGTAAATGTCGGTGGTAGACAGTGGAGCATTAAGTGTTGTGTTTAAACCCCCGACCACTAGACGACAGTGCTTGAACCTATATTCGGCTATTAGACTCTTCTATTCCAGCGTAAACAAGCAGCATATAGACGCACCACTCACACTAGCATTAGCAAACCCGTAGTGGTGTGCCTGAATTTGCAGTATTGACAGTTTTTGATAAATTGTAATTTATAAAATGTGAGATACTTTGCTTACAGTGTCACAGTACATCATATCAAAACCCCTGTATCACGGGGACGTCAGAGACGTAGTTATTAGGTTGAATTTCACCACATAAAACAACATTTTTGAGGACGTGGCCGTGTTTTTAAAATGTGGCGGTTTGAAAATTGCACTCCTAAATTGGGATTTTGGCATAAGATCGATCAATCTTTCAGCCCTACTCACACAGTAATTGGTGAAGCCGGACGGCATTGCTCGTAAGTGTGTTATGAAGGCCTGAACATGACTGAGAACATGGCAGTGGCTATATGGCTAGCTCACTAGGCTAACTGCTCCGAGCTGATGTTAGCTCAGTCCAGAAACGGCTACATATGTTAGTTGGTCAGTCAGAGAAATGTTTAAACATTATCCACGCCGCAGTAGCCTCCAGCGTAACACCGGTTAGCCCTGTTAGCACATCCAGAGAGGCAGTAGCCTCGGGTTCTCCTCCAACATTGAAACAGAGATTTCCTTCATCTGTTTATGGGAGTTTTGGATCCTTTATTTGTGGTTAACCGGACATCCTTTAGCTCTGTTACGGATACCTGGCTAAAGTACCCACACAAGCTGTTTCAGTTGGAGTAGCTGGTGTGATAAAATAGTGTTTTCAGTGGCTGTTAGCTTAGCATGTAGCATGTGTGCAGCTAGCTGTATTCACATTTTGACTGCTAAATGACTTTGTAATTCCGAGGATCCGGCAGCACTCGAGGGGCTCAGTAAATCTGGTTTGGAAGGTTTTTGTTCACCATGACGTAGCGATAGTGTAAGAACACCCTTCATCACCCTCGCATCTTAAAGAGCAGGGGGCTCTTCACAAAGCTGGATTTCCCCGTTAGCCTGAAACAGGAGCCTGGCTAATAGGAGCAGCCTAGCCTGTGGCTTAAAGAGGACTGTGTAACTCAGTGTTTGAGATGTAAACAGAGTCATTCGGAGTTTGGTGTGAAGTGGTTGATTGTAGAGACGTAGTTGTTCTTTACAGTGGTGGTGATGGGAACCAGGAGTCTCCATGTCAACAACACTGATATAGACACTTTATATACTGTACAGAACCACCAGTGAACCTCCACCGGTTTAGAC
>JAVGWN010003774.1:0-10073 GCA_034552555.1 Semaprochilodus insignis | reverse complement strand
GAGAGAGAGAGAGAGAGAGAGAGAGAGAGAGAGAGAGTTATTAGTGCTCAAACAGTCACATTCTGGATGGGAACTGGTTAAAGATGTTACAGTGGTAGAGATCGGAGGGATGGAGAGATTGAGGTAGAGAACGAAGGAATGGTGGGATGGCAGGATGGATTCAGAGATATGGGGGACAGAATGGAGAGAATGAAGGGTTGAATGCAGAAAATGGAGATAAATGTAGGGAAAGAATGGAGGAAATGCAAAGACCAAGATTAGAGAATAGATGATGGACGTAGGGAGAAATGGAGAGATTGGATGGATAAAAAGATTGAGAGTGAAAGTAAAGAGAATGAAGGGATAGAGATATGGTGGAAGGTAGAAAGAACTAGAGAGACTTGGTGGATGGGATATGTTCCTGTGACTCTGCTGACTTTCTAAATGAGGACATCAGATCTGAAACGTATGCCAATTGATTTACTGATTACTAGATAATGTATATGGAGAAAAAACATGAACGAATAGTCGAATCGTAGGCCAGGACGGGCGAATCCGATTCGACTGACAAAATTCTGAGTCGGGTACAGCCCTACATAGTACTAATGTGTGTGGCCAGGCATCAGCATGTGTACAAACTGCCCAATCAGCCCAAAGCCATATTAAAAAAAAAAAACTCCACACAAAACCCAGCTTCTAAGCTCTAAATGTATATTTTGTCATCATTCATCACATTTTGGCCTATAACTTTACACATTCACGTGTGATTCCCTCACAGCACTGTGCATCAGACTTTCTTTTAAACAACAGGGACAAAACAGTTGCACTTGATGAGGTACACTAGCAGCTGTGCTGGCATCCTCTACAAAATGGTCCCCAACATGCAGAAAGTTGGCAGGGCTGAAATTTTTAGCAGCATATACCTGGTGGACACAATGACATCATGCCTTTTTCAATGGAATTGTTCAGAGTGAAATGGATGTCCATGGATGTCCAACAAATATAAAAATTTTAAAGCAATATTAGGCTGGAAAAAGCCTTACAGTTAGCAAGGGAAGTGAAATGCACTCCAAAATGCAGCATTAACTTTATCAGCGCATGGATTTTGAAAGTGAAACAAACATACATAAAGCACATATGGGTCCAAATATTCAGGGCCTGAGTTATTTTTCCATTACTGCTTTCAGCAGTTGCAGTTAAACAATGCTGAAATGTGTGGTTCTGTAGGCCCCTCAGCACTCAGCAACTTACTGACTGCTTAGTAAACATTTCAACTGACCGCACCGGTCAAATAATTATCTGTCAGTTGTTAATCGGTTAATTGGTCAATGATCTACATGTTTAATGCAGCCTTAGTATACAGAGGTAGAAGAGACAGACAACAGAGCAAAGGAAATAGGAGATACTGAGACCTAAGAAGGTCGGAACAAGGGAAGGGTATGAGAGACGAAAGAGGGTATGAAGGTGTACAGGACACAGAGGATGAGGGTGCTGATGGAAGGAGAAGTAAAGAGAGAGTGAGAGAGAAATAAAGATGGAGTGGGGAAGTGGTTTTGGTGTCTTGCTGCCTCTCTTGATGCAGACAGCGGAGAGGAATGTGGAGATCATAGAGCACAAGAATAACACGAATAATAAACCACCCACAGAAGAACAGTTCTGCTAAGCATAGCTGTATGTTTCACTGGCCGTATGTGCGATATATATATCTGTGTTTTGACCAAAGGGCCGTTTATTTACAGACTTGGGAAACTGTCTGTCTCTCTTAGGACAGCGGGAAAGGGTACACAGGCTGATGAAGAGAGGGACAGAAACAAAGAGAGAGAGAAAGCACAAGCAGACACGGCAGCAGAGCTGAGGACAGCAAGAGAAATGAGCAGTAGCTTTGTAAGGAGGGGGCAGTCCCCTCACATGCAGAATTCTCCATTTATCTTCCTGTCTCTCGCGCACACACACTAACACAGCAAGGCCTGACAATGGTCAGATCCAGCCTGTCTGTTTTCATCATGCCACTGTTCCTCTGAGGCTATATGGACGGTTGCAGAGTAGAGCCTGTCTGTGTCAGCTGCAGAGTGAGGACCCTCACAGCAGCAGAATTTGCTCTTTAGTCCTGATTTGGAACAAGTTTCTGCACACTCTGATCAGCACCAATTAGAAGAGAAAGCATGCAGTATGGCTTAAGAGTCTGAAATCACAGTTTACAATGATATATTTTACACACTGATATTCAGAATAACGTGTTCCTGAGCCATTAATGCCATTAATTTTTCTGCCTTAATCTGTGACTGATTTTCAATTTCACATGATGCTGATAAAAAGAAGCTTTTTTATACATTAGACATTCTATACATTTATATATGAACAGAATTGTGTAACACGCTACCTAACCAGGAAAACCGCAGAAGTTATGCAACACTTCCCCCCTCAAAAAGGTTCTCAAAATATGCTGAATATTAAATCTAATTAGGTATTTTCATGTTCCGCTTTTCAATCTACGTATTGTACAACAGCAAGTTATAATTGAACAAAATAAAATTAATATGATAAACTGATTTAAACCTTTTAAACTGGCTCCAGGTCAGTCTCCTCTGCATCTCTGTCCTCCCTGCTTACAAATGCTTGTGTGCATTTTCAGCTACCGACTTCACCAGCACGGAGCTGTTTGCCAGTCAGCGGGCGCTCACACACCTATCACTCAGAGAAATAGGCTGTCGGAGAAGACGAGGCGTGAACATCCCCTCACCAAACAGTTTCTGGAAGGTTCAGTCAGCTGCTGTGTTTGGTCATTGGATTGTGAGAGACAGTTAAATGTTTAAGTGCTGTCTGACGTGCTTGGTCAGACTGACGTGCGTGTGCGATCACTGTGATCCGCTAGCATGCAAGAGTGTGTGCGTGGGCCTCACCTCACGGTCCGACAGGTCTCCCTGCAGCAAGCTGACTTTCTCTTTTAGCTCCTTCAGTTCCTTCTTGTTGTTATCCAGCTCCTCGCCCTTCTCCCTCTCGTCTCGGTCTCTCTGCTCCTTCAGACGCTCAATAATGCGCTCCTGCACACATAAACAAACACCACCAACAACCACCAAGTTAACTCACACAGTCAGTCAGAAAAACATGCCTCAGCCAGGGAAAAGTGTGCGCTCTACTGATTTTTACATGAGGTGATGGACAGGGCTGGCCGCTAAAATACAGCAAAGTTTTCACATGTAGCTTTTCTTTTAGCACTTAGGCACTTTCACCTGTTTAAAGCTATTTAAAGCTACACTAGGTGAGATCTGGTGATCTGGAGATCTGTCCTGTGGAAATGTGTAGCTGCACATTTTGTAATGTCAGCGGCACTTTGGTTCCCTGAATAGCTTAATCTGGTAATTGTGAGCATGCTAAAAGAGTATTCAAAGAGAACTAAGTTTGACAAAGGATGAGCCTTCTAAAGATTTAAATCCATCATCTAGGCTACATTTACATTACAACCCTCAATGCTCCAACACTCCCAACATTTTATGCTCAGATCTGATCTCTCCAACATGATGGGTCATGTTCGTATAGGTAAGTGACTCAAATTCATCACTAACATGGACGAATCCGCATCCTGAAACAACCCACAAGTGCACATTCTAATCAGTAGATCACACTTAAATATGGCATTTTCAGCACATATTAGCACACAATTTCATGCTATCTGTTGATGTGAACACACTGGAAAAACCTAAAACATAAAGTGGTCTAAATGTTGCAGTTGTCACATGTCCAATGTTTCCAATATATTAAATTCAGCAGACAAACAGCAACTGTGCATTACAATGTGCAGAAGTATGTCCTATGTAAAGGATGTGCGGAGTAAAAATAGGATGTAATTTCACCAGGGATGTCCAAATGCTTCTCAAAGCTCACTAGAGTCACATACTATATGTGACTACGTGAAGGAAAAAAAGAGAGAGAAAGTGAGAGCGAGCAAAAAAAGAGAATGACCACGATTCATTAACCTCACACGTGTGTCAACTCTGGCCAGGCACTGTGGGCAAAGCCACAACACAGTGTTTTCGGAAACTAGAATGAAGCGAGTGCGGCAGAAAATGAGCAGAAATGAGTCAGATGAGATACTGTCTGTTCTTCCAGAGCAGAGGCACTCAGGGGTGAAAGACCACCGTACCATATGCACATTAATAACACACCGCAGAAAAAGCCCCTCTATTATCAGCAGTGAGGATGCGTGTGAGAGAGAGGGAGGAAAAGAGTAAAGAGCGACACACAGGGAAAAGGAAAAAGAGTGAATGTAATAATGCTGAAACACTAAGAGGTTTGAAGCGGGGTCTTTTGGCAGTGGCGGGTGTTTGCCGTCGATGGCCTGTGAAAGCGGCCGCTGGAATCAGAGAGAAAGAGAGAGAGCGCGCCTCCGGCCTCCGGCACTTTCACACCCTCACCGGCCAAAACTCACACAGCAAGCGGCCGAACTGGACATTAATAACACGCTGCTTTTTCAGGCCTGCTCTGCTTTTCTCACCGTGAAGGCCATATTTCACTCCCTCGAGCTGCAGCTGCTGGCTCTGCCACGCTGAACTGTGTGACGTTAAGCATGACTGCTCTTCTAGTGTGCCAGCACTGTCTCCTCTCTCACTGCAGCTTTAATACAGAGCACTAAGTGAGAGAGAAGAGAGACAGCGAGAAGGGGGGACAGCGAGAGAGACAGAGAGAGAGAGAGAGAGAGAGAGAGAGAGAGAGAGAGAGAAAGAGAGAGAGAGAGAGAGAGAGAGAGACAGACAGAGGGAGACAGCAAGGGGGGGCAATGAGAGAGAGGCACAGAGAGACAGAGGGAGACAGAGAGAGAGAGGCAATGAGAGAGACAGAGAGAGAGAGGCAATGAGAGAGACAGAGAGAGAGAGACAGAGAGAGCGTGGGAAAGACCTAGAGAAAAAGCGAGAGAAAGGGAGAGACAGAAAGAAATGAAAAAGAAAGAAATAAAGAAACAAAGAAAAGGAACAAAGGGAGTGAGAGAAAAAGAAAATAGGAACTAGAAAAGAAAGACAGTAAGAATGAGAAAAGAGAGGGTATGCATAAGTAAGAGAACATGATACAGAAAGAGAGAAGGGAGCAGGAAAGAGAGCGAGATAGAGAGTAGAACAGTCTGTGTGAGGGATGGGTGCAGTCCCCAGGGGTGTGTGAAAGGGTGGGTATCTGTGTGTACGCAGGGTGGGATTCAGTCTGTGTGAATGTGCTGAAGTGATGGTGAGACTGTTAGAGGGAGACACTGAATGAAACACAGAGAGCTGCTTGTGAGTGGTGTTTCTGTAATAGGGCCAGTCTGAAGGCCTCTCTTTCTCTCTCTCTATAGACGGCTGACAAACTCAATTTCCGGGCCGAAGCTGCGGCGGTGCTGTTCATGGAAGAGAGGAAGAGGAGGCCCAAACCTCCAAACGTGAGAGTATGTGAAGGCAGGGAGAAAAAGAGCTGGACCGCCAAACTGTGGGCTAGACCACGGATACATAAGACAATGCTAATAACCTCCAGGGTTAGAACTCATTCATATTCATCAGCTGGAGCTGGCAGGCGTGAGAGCTGCTGGAGTGACCCGCAGGCTGCCAATCCCCATTGGGGTCGGCCTGCTGCGAATGGCCTTAGCTTCGTATTCCAGGCCATATAATATCACCTAGAAACACAGCATCACTGATGTTGAACCAGGCCTCATTCGTGTGGGACAGTGGCCAAAACAAGGTGTGATAGAAATATGACTCAAAGACGGATTTGTGCGCATTTGGTAAATGGGTAAATGACCCAACTGCACTAGTTTATTATGACCCGACCCAATCAAGAGCAATATGACGACGTTATCGCCATCGTGATACATACTCTGAGTGTATCATGGGAATCATCAGCACATCAAGGACCATTAGAACTTTTAGTCATAGAGGAAACAACTATGCTTAAACTACACAGTAATAGCTGATTGAACATAAACACTTTACGACAATCATAGTGAACAAAGATCTTTGTACTCACAGCCGTTCTTCTGTTTTTGCTCTAAATACATTAAAAAAATATGATATGCATTGTACATTATGAAAATGCCACACTTTTGCTTTGAAATCAGCTGCCATTAAGATGAATTCCACCAATTTTTCAAAAGAATCCTGGAAATGTAGGCAAAATCATTTGGGTGATTTGAAAAGAGATGGGTTAATGCAGAGAAACCACTCAGATTTCTCTGCAGTGGTGGTGGGACTGTCTACAACACAAATATAGCCAGGTTTCCAGTTTACAAACAGTCGGGGGGAAAACCTGCCAGATTCAAAACCACAAGAATCAAAAAACTGTAACACAAGTCAACTGTTGTAATCAACACAGATTTTGCATTGTTTACAAATTGTTGCTGACTAAAACGCCATAAACATTAGCTAACAGTGTTGGAATATCACTTTCAGCCAGTCATCAAGTCTCTAAGAACACCCCATGAGGTCTCCTATCCAACTTCTATCACGAGCAGTGACGTTACGTTCATTTGAATAGCTCTTTGCCAAGGACGATGAGAACCAAATCACACTTCAGAGCTGCTCTTTTTATTGTTCTGCCGAAATTACACTGTATGACGTAGATCTATTCAATTCTGCACATGACCAGTGAGAACCTGTCAGTCACAGGAGACAAATATTGTCAAGTTATGTTCCTTAAGGTGAACCCCGACTGACTGACTTTACTATTACAGTGTGACATAAACCAAACGGGAATGTTCTGTTTATTATAGAAAACGTAGGTCACTTGTGTCGCGATGCGATGATGTCATATGATTGCAGTGGAGTCAGTCCTCAGAAAATAAGAAGCTTTTCTCTTGAGTGATGTCACACTCTGGATGCAGCTGGAATAATTGAATGATACATTAGAGTGAAATAAGATGTTACGTTACTAGCCAAATACATGTCACACAATATATTTGAATGGTGTTGGGCATGTACACAATATTGGGGCCTATACATCTTAACAGTCAGCGTTCCCTTTATAGGCAGAATGAGGCGGATCACATTAGGTTCCTTAAAAGGAGAATGAGTAGCATTTCATTCAAAGTTGACCCCTTCAGCTCAGCAAACGAGAGACAGAATGTGGTGGTCAAGCAAGCAGTAAAGAGTGAATGAAGAGAGGAGGTGAGGATAAAGCGATGAAAATCTGAGAAATTAAACTTTATTTTATTTTGATCCTCCCTGGATATTAAACATTCTCCAACCATCTTCTCTGCGGTTGGTCCAGTTTACTGCACAACAAGTCCTTGTCACTGCTGTTCATGCCGTTCCGCTTTCTGTTGCTTCCTGCTCCCTAGTTGCATAGAACTGTTTTCCATTTTTCATTATCTAATGACATTGATGGTAAAATGGCAGTAAATATGAAAAAACAATATTTGCCTTATAATGCCCAGCATGCACTTCTCCATCACAAATGGATTTTTAAAGATACGTTTATCATAAAACTCTCATAACAAGGATTCTCAGGCATCAGGCAGCAAATTCATAATCCCTTCATGGGAATTTTCAGGGAGAGAGCTTTTAGAGGTTCATGTCTGGTTACCATCACCACCACTGTAAACAATTCCAACTCTAGAACAGCACATTTCCCATCAAAACAGTCTGAATGACTTTGCATCTTGAAGATTTAATTATGCAAAAACTTTAAAAACTTGGTGTAATTCCCCTTTTAAACAAAGCAGCTGAATCTCTTTTAAAGGGTCTGTTGAATGAATCTGATATACCTTGGAAAGTATGAATCCTTTTAATTAAGAAACCTTATTAGAGGAGACATCTTTGCTTTGTTCTGACAGCTACACATTTAACTAGCTGGCTAATGTCACTTGATATGAAGGATTATTTGCTGGACATCGGGCTATTTGGGTGGTCGAAAACGTTAGGTGGAAATTTCTGCTGAGAGACGAGCAATGGAAGCCATCAGAACAAACCAGATACCACTATATTCATCTCCACGGTCCGTGTCTGGTACTGTGACTATGAATGGCCTGGCTGAACCTCGCGGCACCGCAGAGCAGGGGGATTAAATAGAGCGGCTGGGGAGAGGCCACAAAAAAGGTGGAAAGGGTTCAAGTTCAAGTAATAAATGCTCAAAGCGCACTTTGAGGTTTGGGAAAACACACACACACACAAAAAAAGTAAGTGAACATCCAAAGGGCTGTGCTGGGAATATCCCTACACAGGGCCGGCCGCTCAAACAAACACATATAGACGGGCAACGGCGCTGAGACAGAGCTGATGAGAAGTGACAAGGGGATTGACCCCTGGCTCTGCCACTGTGCTGTGAGTTCAAGCGTGGTGTGAGACTGACTGAGTCCTAACATGGGGACATGTGACAGAGTAATCTCCACTGTTGTCACACACAATCACATGCACACACACAAACACAAACATGGCCTCTCTGATGTATGAACTGTCTTGACAGGCTATGATTTAAATCCCTGATTTATGTTTTAAAACAGGAAATTAAAATTATAATGAAAACAGATCTTTAAAACTGTATTGTAAAAAAGGGGGAAAAATAAAGAAGCAGGACTTTCCCTGTGAGGTAACCATATGATGTGACTGAAACTACACTGACATGCCAAAAGCCATGGGGTACTGTAAACTGATTATGAAGTGGTGTTACTTCAACAATTGTGAGGTGTTATCTTGTGAGCGAGGCTCAGCACAGGCCAGCGTGCTCATGGTAAGGCATCTTGAATTATCAAGGTTAAAAGAAAGCATGATAGCGGAATGCCTCAATTGGGCTCGTGTTGGGTGAACGTGCAGGCCACACCATCCGCCAGAGCTCTCCAGAATTCTCCAATGCCTTCTATGATGTAATCCTGGTATACTGCTATCCACATGACTTTTGGCAAGTTAATGTATATGAACTACTGGGAGGTGCTTGTCCCAACCCCTAGTCCCTACATTCATACTCAATATTTAGGGTTTTTTTCCATTTTTGATTATAAAGATAATTTATTTATTTTCAGCCAATTTAAGTCAATTTATTTAAGTCAAGTTTAGAGTTTTACATTTGTAACACAAAAAACTTTATTAAAGAAGAGGCCGTTTCTCATTTTCATGTCACTACCGAAACACAAATAGTTTTTGCCTGTGGGTGGAGCCCTATTTTAGCCATGCCCCTGCATTTTAGAGCAGGAAGTGAGACTGCATCCCTGTTCCTCATGGCCACATAGTGAGCAGTTAGATCCTGTTGTTTTGAAAACAATCTGTGAGTCGGACAATCAGTGTGGAACACGTTGCTACTGAAAATTTATGCAATTAAGTAAAGTATTTTCAGTGTCTTAAAGAAAAATATGATTTGAATATGATACAACGGTTCAAAGTTGGGATTGCTAGTTATGCTCTAACTAGCAGTGTTGAGTTCAGCTTAAAATTTGCTATTTATAATTTTCACTACCAAAATGAAAATGGATGACAAGTTTGCAACATTGTTATCAAGTATTATCCCCAAGTAATAAAAATGCGTCATGAAGTCAGAGGCCTCATGTTCATATTTGTAGCCACACAGATTTCCCTAAAACAAACTGTAATTTGTACTTGAATTCTGGTAGATATACACAAAATCATATCAGTAGATATCAGAATGTACAGAAGGAGCCCTTCTTTACTAGCCCTCTGCATTATTAGTTCTACTACTTGGCACTGATACACTGGTTCCAGGATTCTCATCTAAACCAAAAAGTAGAGAGCTACAAGTTCTGCACAGACAGTGGATCGTATGAATGAGAGCACTCATGGCTTGGTCCACCGTAATCACAAGATTACAGCCCCAGCACTCACTTCTATTTCGATGAGGCTCAAAAACCTCCAATGCCTGCGTTTCCGGAGGACACACAAAGACGTAGGGTATGTGTTTGTGTATGTGTGTCCTACCCACCTTCTCAGCCAGAGCCTCCTCCAGGGTAGTGAGAGCAGTGTCAGTGTTGGAAGTGTCAGCCTGCAGGGATTTGACCCGCTCCTTCAGACTGCTCATCTGCTTCTCCTTATCTTTCAACTGTTCCTGCAGGTTCTCAATCTGCAGAGAGAGAAAATAAAAATAAGAAAAAGAGAGAGAGAGAGAGAGAGAGAGAGAGAGAGAGAGAGAGAGAG
>JAVGWN010003773.1:0-10073 GCA_034552555.1 Semaprochilodus insignis | reverse complement strand
CGCCCTCTAAAGGAGTTATTAACCACCATCAAATAAACAAACGTCGCTCAGCACCTCTTCTCAAACTATGAATCTCGTTGCACACCTGCAGGTATGTATAGCACCATCATCCTTGTGCAAAGCCGCCTGCAGGAGCCTGAAGTACGTACCACCTTTAAGTTGCTTTCAGCAGTTATCAAATACAACAAACGCTTTCATTACTTCTGCAGTGTGTTTACAGCTCCGTCCAGACTGACCTTGAGCTTAGCACCCATGGTAAAGCCTGCACTGTCCCACTGTTGGATGAAGATGAGGTAGATGTACTCTTGGATATCAATGCGGATGTGGATGTGTGGTCCCAGGCTGATGCAGATGGACTGGATTGGTGGTCCAAAAATGTGCNCCCTCTAAAGGAGTTATTAACACACATCAAATAAACAAACGTGACTCAGCGGCGCCCTCTAAAGGAGTTATTAACCAGCATCAAATAAACAAACGTCGTTCAGCAGCACCTCTTCTCATGCTATGAATCCCGTTGTACACCTGCAGGTATGTATAGCACCATCATCCTTGTGCAACGCCGCCTGCAGGAGCCTGAGGTACGTACCACCTTTAAGTTGCTTTCAGCAGTTATCAAATACAACAAACGCTTTCATTACTTCTGCAGTGTGTTTACAGCTCCGTCCAGACTGACCTTGAGCTTAGCGCCCATGGTAAAGCCTGCACTGTCCCACTGTTGGATGAAGATGAGGTAGATGTACTCTTGGATATCAATGCGGATGTGGATGTGTGGTCCCAGGCTGATGCAGATGGACTGGATTGGTGGTCCAAAAATGTGCCGCTCACAGTCCAGCCAGCTCCAGCGGTGCTGTAGTGCTCTGGTCTCAGTGCACCAGCGGTTGCCCAGCCAGCTCATGCTGACACTGCACAACAACATATGGTCAGGTCCACACAGGGACAGTGCCTATTACTAATGAAGGTACTTGTGACTGCCCGCATGGCTTTAAAGCGATAGGATGGCAAAAATAGAGTGATCTTACCTGTCCCCAGTTCTCCCTTACCGTAAGACACGTGAGGTGTCTGAACTTCTTAAGTTTTAGCATGAAAGAGGCTAATGTAGCTAACTATTAATGTAAGCAGGGTGCTAACTGTACACCTAATCACACACTTGCCTGCAACCCCAGAATGTAATTGCAGCAGGATTTAAGGTGGAATTCTTATTCTAGAATAAGAAGCTGGAAAACAGGAAGCCAACTTCAGCTTCATGTTACATTTCAGTCCCTTTTATTCAACATGCTGTTATTATAAATGTGGACTAATCATTAGCAAAGCTAAAAGCAGTGGTCATCTTAAGCCTGAAACCTGCTGATACTTTTTTCCACTTTAATTTAACCCACCGCAGGAGTGATAACGAGTAGCCTGGCCTTTAGATGTGAAGACAGTCTCAATATGAGGCTGGACGGCTATGTTAAAAAGCAGTCAGTGAGTGGAAGCACAAGGTAGGTGTTTCTAATAAAGTGGCCAGTTAGTGGAAGCACAAGGTAGGTGTTTCTAATAAAGTGGCCAGTGAGTGGAAGCACAAGGTAGGTGTTTCTAATAAAGTGGCCAGTGAGTGGAAGTACAAGGTAACAGTGAGGAGAGGTATAAGGTAAGTGTTTAGTCAGGAAGCTTAGGTCGGTGTTTCTAAGAAAGAGAACAACATAGCTGCATCTGACACGCAAACTAAAATATTTAATGTAAAGGCAAAAGAGTGCACCACTATTACCAGTACCTTCAGTACCTTCCAGTACCAGTACCTTCAGTTTGTATAGATCATGCATTCTATAGAAGTATGGAATTTGGAATGTTGGTAATGATTGGTGAATATAAGCCCACCAGTCAAAAAATTAGCCACCTGTGACTAAAACATACCTACTAGCATGTTAGCACAAATAACAGCTGTGACTGGATTGGGCATGGACCAGACAAGTTTCTGGATGTGGGCCACATCAATGTTCAGACACTCTTACATCAAAGAATTGGTCAGTTGGGCCAGATTTGGTGGATGCCTTCCTTGGCGCAATTCCGAGGAGAATTCCCTGTAGACTGGGATTTTATCCACTGCTGGTAGACCCGTATGACCGTACGCTTCCATACACCTGCAGATTCAGCTACTTCCTTCACACTATGGTCTTTGGCATGTCCAAATGCAGTCACTCCTTTTAGCCAATCATTAACATCTGCTCTGGAGCCATTTTCCACACATGGAACGAGACATTCCCTGCACTGTACCACCTCTTCCCAATCTATGGATCCCGTCACTCACACCCCGCAGACCCATCATCCTTGTACAGCGCCATCTGCAGGAGCCTGAAGAAAGTGGCACTTTTATTCTATCTCTGGTTGATGATGGTTATGGGTTGAGTACAGATTAAAAACGTGGTGCTGCTTTTCAGGCCCAGTAACAGCAACAATAATCGAATTCAGTTCCAGTGTTGGCGTGTAATTGCAAAGCTGCTAGAAAATGATCTGAAGTAGGCTTTGAAAGTGACGTCCTTTTTTAAAGTCTTATAGGACTCATGTGGGAGAAGTCAAACGTTCCAGTGTTCGATTATTTCAAGCCTTGAATATTCCAGCATTAGCTCCTCTCTGACCAATCCGCCTCTGCTGAGGCCAAATTTCTCTCTGATGTAAAGGCTGTGGACTCACTTGGCTTGCTGGACGAGAAGTACGAGCTGTGATGACCTCTGAGACGCCCACTCGCTCAGCCCGGAACGGACATTTATCATTTCAGCACATCGCTCTGTCAGTTTAATGGCCTACTGGAGATCTGTCATCTGTCATTAAAAAGACATGACGCTGAAACTCCGGCATTGTGCTTCCTCCACATTTCCTTTTTGCTCCACGTTTGAAATCAGTCATCAGAAATAACAAAGGGCTGGGTGTCCTCTGACATCGTACTTCATGCTCTTTGAAAGATTAGCAGTTTCAGAGAATAGCGCATCTGAAATATGCAAGAGCTTAGAAGGGACCACGGCAAGCTTCTACGTAGGAAGCATTTTAAACCATCTACACTGTCAGTTCAACTTGTAGGGCAGCTTCATATAGTATCTTTAATCAATAAGGTCATGTGATGACAAACTGCCTTGGTGGTGAGAGTGTGAGGCTAAACTGCTATAGGTCAAATAGTTGGAGTGAAACTGTGGTAGGGTGAATACAGTTGCAGCCTGAATTGGCAGATGTAAATGCATTGGTTTTTGTGACATCACAACAACAGTGAATTCAAAACAGGCTGCTTTGGTGGTGTATACAAACTGGTACGTTTTGATACTTGTAACTTTGATACTTAAAAATATATACAGTCACATACAAATGTCTGAAATGTCTTTTGGACATTCCGCTAACGTCTTCTTTTGGAAACTACGGGGGCCGAGAAGTGCAAAACAAATTAACATTTCAGAAAACAAATTTACAAGACGTGAAACACTTTTACCAGTACCGGAACACTTTTACAGACTGTGAATTCTGACGGTGAGGGCGGGTCTAACACACAGGAAGTGCTTGTTGCGGACCCTTGTCAATCAAACTGTTTGGCGGTGGTAGAGTGGGTGGAGTTTGGGATGGTGACGACGCTAAAGCATGATTTGACCATTTTGTGGTACGTGTTTTATCCAGCTGGTACGCTTCTGTTTGTCCTGGTGAAGGTCTTTAGAGTGTTTAAAGAGCAGACGGGAGAAAGAGACGAACAGGCGACTCTGAACCACGTGGGCTGTAAACAGTGGGCTGTAAAAGCTCTCAGCCATTTAAGCTAGCTAGCTGGTGCTCCACTACAGCTAGCGTTACAGCCCACTTACCTTCCTTAACATCTCCAGCTCTAAGTGGTTTAGACGCCTGTTCATCTCTTACTTCCACTCACTCTACCACCGCCAAACAGTTTGATTGACAAGTGTCTGCAACAAGCACTTCCTGTGTGTTAGACCCGCCCTCACCGTCAGAATTCACAGTCTGTAAAAGTGTTCCGGTACCGGTAAAAGTGTTTCACGTCTTGTAAATTTGTTTTTACTTTTGTAATTTTGTTTTCTGAAATGTTAATTTGTTTTGCACTTCTCGGCCCCCGTAGGAAACAAACTTTAATATGACATTTATTTGCAACGTTAGTGCAGAATTTCTGTTTATTTCCTGAAATTAACATATCGTCGCTGTGCAAAGAAAAACATTCGTCATGAAATTTTCACACAGTGTAAATGGCAAGTTCTGTGTTCAAATGAACATACATGAAAAAGGATGATACTTGTTTGTCTTTGGACAGCGACGATACAAATACAGGCCACATTTGATGTTTTTCCCAGTATTAAATTCAGCAGTTACACTCATCATCAAAAGAACAGCTGCACCCAGAAGGAGGTGTGGGATTGCAGGTGTGTTGGGAAGGAAGATAAAGGTTACCAGGATCAATAACTGATGATCAATTTAGACTGATATGATCAATATTTATTGAGCTACACATACAGAAGTCTGTCTCTCAGTATGGCGTCGGGGCCGCCGTGTTTGCTAACCCAACGTGCCAGACGTCTCGGCATGGAGCTGTAGAGGTTCCTAATGGTGTCCTGTGATAATCCATCCCATGCAGCTTGAATATCCTCACACAGTTCCTGCAGATGGTGCGGTAGGGGTGGAGGTGGAGTGACACCAGGTCTTCTGGACGTGTGACGCGTGACAACAGACCGTTCATCTTGGCCCTGACCGGGGTGCCTCCACACACGGATTCGTTGGTCGTCCACACTTTTCTTCAGTGCTTAATTTTTCTTTATATTGTCCTTGTTTGTGCAAAGATGCATCATATTAAATGGGAAAAGAGGAAACAGAGGGTACGAGCTTCTCTTCTGTGTTCACCTCCACGCTGCTGAGAATAGAAACCAAATGCTGGTAGGAAGAAAAGCTCAGAGGGCAGAAGCTGTGGCCCTCAGACCCCAGGGTCTACAGTTGGTCCACAGAATTTGTTGGAACCAATAGTTTACAATGCGGCTTAACCACTGCATGAGTCATCTGCTAAAATGAAGCCGAAAAGGCGAGTTAAGGTGGTGATGCTAGAATGGCATATTGATGTGTACCTGCCCGAAAATGTGATCATGGTTTTTCAAGTAACTCAGACTCCAGTTGCCAGTGGATTGCCAAAATAAAGAGAGATGCTGGACCTTATTTTTAGGCAACGTATAACGAGCTAATGTTAGCTACAATAACAAAATCCTATAAGTATAACTTGACCTCCAAAAAAGAGATGAATGTCCATGTTTTTTATTTTTCATGCTGGTACACGAATGATTAGGCTAATGCCAGATAATCATTACCTCTGGATGCATCGTATTGTCCTTCTGGTCTTCGGCTGACAGCATGTAAAACCGGTGTGCCATCTTACTATGCAGTCCTTGGAAAAGCGTTTGGAGCACACTTTGTGTTATCTGTGATCTTAGATGAGAGCTGTGTTACTGTGAGTGTTGATGCATAAATTAATCTTAGGAATTTTTGGATGATCAGGGTAAGCTAGGTAGGGTAATTTAGTCATGATGTTAGCTTAGCTAATGTTAGCTTGTGATACAAGCTAACACTGAGGGGGAAGTCATGGGCTGGAGGTTAGGGAACCAGCCTTGTGACCGCAGGGTCACCACTTCAATGACAGGAGGCACCTAACCCCTAACTGCTCCCCGGTGGGCAGCCCACCTGTCCACAGCAAGTGTTCTTACTGCATGTGTGTGTATGTGGGTGTTTCACTACACGGATGGGTTAAATACTGATTCCATTGTGGGCAAGTATAAAGGCCAAAAGGTTCTAAATTGTAATTCTAATTCTGACATTTAGATCTATCGTCTCTGAATCTTGGCAACCGACTTTTCTCAAAGTCACTGCATCATCACACCTGGCTGTGACAGAGTACTCGCCAGTTTCGGCGTCCTTTAAAAATCTTCATTTAGTGCGGCTGACAGAAGAGTAGTTGGAGCGTCTGGAAGTCTAGTTTGACATGGCCGGAGACTAGAAATTGAAACCATTTGAACTTTGTATGACCCTGCGCGTCTGCAGCAGTGCTTTGTTTACGGCTGCACACTGTGTCAGATGTCTGTGCCGTGCATCTCCTTGTAAATGCATTTTTAAAGCGCATGGGTGAACCACTGCTGTCAGCGGATGGACATTCTCGTACTTACTAAGTTGTGACTATTATGAGTCCTAGCAAGTATACTCTGATGAGGCGATTTTAAGAAAAAACAAGAATAAAACAACTCCCGGCACAGGAGGAGGGGCAAAGTGGATGGCGCAAGATGACACGCTCCTTAAGTAGACAGGAACAGGAGCCATTTTCCCCATTCACTTGAATAGGCATGTGCCATCTTGAACTTATATATAGTCTTGGCTTATATCACACAAGGCTACGGTGTGCTGGGCATCTCTTAGTAAATAGTCCGTTTTATAAAGCGCATATGTGAATGTGTTCAGTGTAAAGGCAGCTATGTTCAGACAGCGAAGTCTATTTCACAAAAGTCTGACCGGCAGGGAATGCGCCTGTGATGAGTTCTGCAAAGCTCATGCAGCTTGAATATATTCACGCAGTTACTGCAGATTTAGCATCAGGATTGGAGGTGGAGTCACACCAGGCCTTTTGGATATGTGACACGCGACACCAAACCATTTATCTTGGTGCTGAACACGGTGCCGCCACCGTGGTCGTCTCCACCAAGACTAAAGCGGGACTCGTCACTGAAGATGACCCGCTGCCGTTCTGAGTCACTCCATGACAGTCTGGCACGACACCATTGCAGTCTTTGGTGACGGTGACGTGGTGTTAAGGGCTGTCGTTGTAGCAGTCTGCGTCCATGTAGTCCTGAGTGGTGCAGCCGTCTGTCAATGGTGCTGCACTAACAGGATTGGCTGTGTAAGGTAGTGAGGGATATATCTATGCTGCCTTGATAAAATGGCCAAATGGGGGAACCTCAGTAGGTAGTGTTTTATACAAACATTAGATTCAGGCATGACCGGGTGCCTTGCTGCCTCAGAATACTGTCTAAGTATGCAGGACATTTCAGACAGCCTACACTTCTTGTGCTTGCTACCACTGTGACTGTTTCATCTTCCGAGTAGGCATTTTAGCCACCTCCACATTGTCATTCCCCCGATAGTGTATTATAAAAACGAGGACTTTACAGAGGTGTCCGATTTCAAACACCCAAAACATACAAAGGAGATGTTTCGCGTCTTTGTGTCGAAATGACTAAGGACTACAGCACATTTCAATCAGCAACACATAAAAAATCAAACGTACCCTCAACTTTAACGCGACAGCCGCTTGCTGTCGTTGTAAACAGCACTATGCCAACATGCAGAGTGACGCAACTGAAACTGAAGAGCAAGTGGACTTGAAACACAGGGAGATAAACCGAAGCTGCTGGCCAATAGAGAGCCCCACACCGTTTGACTGACATGCGTAAGAACCAATGGATTTAGCCGAAAACCCGAAGACTAACTCTCTTTTCCTGGCACACCCTAGCCTGGTTTTGAACGAATGGCAACAGGAAGCTATGGAAAATTGTTTATTTAACGTCCTGCTCAACTTTTTGGTAGAGCACATTCTGAGTCACTATACCTTAATAAAGAAGCTGTTGAACTTAACCTGATTGTGTCATCTCTACCGATCGGTAGAGGTATGTTATGCTAGAAAAAAACCACTAGAGGTCACCACTATGCCTTTACTGTCCTCATTTATAGGACTAGGATATGGGGAATGAGTTAGCAAGCAACAAGTAAATCACTCCACACATGTGGACTGTAATTGGTAATTTTCGAAGGTAAGCTTATTTTATCAGCATATTATAGTTTCACAGGTTTTGATGAACAGAATTATGTAATTTTATATGACAAAAGGGAGTCTAATAAGGGTAAAATCATTTTTGAAAAACGTGTTACCAAATGGTATAATCTGTGCCACTAAACAGCCTCTACAGCCTCTGCTCATCTAAACAGCCTCTACAGATTTGGAAATGTGGTCATCTCTGTGAGCAGAACGAACAGAGCTGAACTTCTCGTCTTTTCTCGGCCTGCGCTTTGGCAGCTCCTCTGGACAGCGGCAGAGGGCCAGCGTCTATCTTCATGCTCTCTGGGTCGAGAGCTTCATCCTCTTCCCGCAGGAGCCCGGCGGTTCTCCAGGCCAGTTCATAACAAAACAGTTGTTTAAAAACAGAGCGAGAGAGAGAGAGAGAGAGAGAGAAGGAGAGAGGCATTACTAATATTTAAAGCTCACCTGCACTTAGTTTGGCAAAAGCAGCACAGTGAGTCAAACATCTCAACCAAAGAAGGAGCTTTAATTCCGTAGCAAATTCCGAAAAATTAATATCTATATTTTTTGAGCTCTGTCGTCCCTAGTAGGAAAGCAGGGCTCTAAAGGACACTGTACAGAAAAGTGGAATCTTAGCTTAGCATGGCTAATCCAATTAGTGAACACTGTTGTTATCTGATTTATATTCTTCTTCTTGGCCACGAGTTTTGTTCACTAACTAGTCCCGTGGTTCTCGAGATGTCGACACCATTCCGATTCCAGAATGTTCAGTCTAATGGGAATGGTGTGCTTGTATAAAGCTTCTTGATCCGACACGCGGTTTCTATCTCAGGGCAGACCTCCAAACACGAATTTAACGTTGGTCTGACCCACATTCATCTGTTTGTCTTTTTGTTTTCCATTTCTCATTTCTCCCATAGAGTCCCATTCATTTTTGGCCCTACTGTTTCTATTAACAAAGTCACCAGTCTGCAGGTACTCACTCAGGATAGATCCCCAAACTCTAATCCACAGCCATACTGACCCACACATAGACTCCCATTCATTTTTAGCAGCACCAGCTAGCAAGAAGTTTAAGCTGCGCAATCACTCTGCATATTCTTCAGGAAATGTACTTTTCATTGATTTATATTCTTCTTCTTCTTGGTCGACTGATCTTTTCTGCTAACTAGTCCTGCGGTTTTCAAGATATCAACACCATTAACACCGTATAACTCCAGAATGTTTGGTCTGATCGGGAATGGTGTGCTTGTATACAGCTTTTTGATCTGACTTAACATTTTTTTGGAAAAACTTCAAGAAAGTCCAAGTTTTTTTTTCATTAGGAATGAATGGGGTGAGAAACTGCACATCTGTCTACTGTACATCTGCTCGACCGACAGACACCGTTTCAGTGTTGGTCTGACCTGTACTCGTCTGTTTATCTCTTATTTTCCCGGGCCCATTCATTTTTGGCCCTACCCAAACCCTATTGTTCTCTTGGTCTGACAGTCCCCAAACTGCAGGTACTCACTCAGGCAGATTCCCAAACTCTAATCCACAGCCATACTGACCCTCATATAACCTCCCATTCATTTTTAACGGCACCTAAACAATCAGCTAGCCACACGTTTAAGCTGCACAATAACTCTTTTCTAGTTCAGTTCCATAATTTGTGAGCACTGCTGTTATCTGATTTATATTCTTCTTGGTCAACTTTTGTCCGCTAACTAGTCTCGCAGTTTTTGAGACCTCAACTCCGTTCTAACTCCAGAATGTTTGGCCTGATCGGGAATGGTGTGCTTGTAGACAGCTTTTTGATCCAAATTACGTTTTTTGGAAAAACTCCAAACAATGCTGAATTTTTTCCCTTTAAGAATCAATGGGGTGGAAACATACATGCCCATCTACTGTACTTCTGCTCGACTGACAGACCCCTAAGCACAGCTTGACCTGCACTGTCTGTTTGTCCTCATTTTATTATCCATCCATTCATTACTGACCCTAACCAAACCCTACTTTTCCTTTAACCTACAGGCACCAAACTGCATGTACTCTCTCAGGACAGATTCCCAAACTCTAATCCATAGCCATACTGGCCTGCACTCCTCTATGTGTCATTTGTTCATCCCTCATTCCTCCCATAGACTCCCATTAATTTTTAACAGCACCTTAGCAAGCAGTTAGCAACAAGTCTAAGTTGTGCAATGAAATGCACGTTTCTAGTTTACTTCTACTATGCAAATACTTGTTCATTTGATCTTATTTTTAATTATGTTAATATGTTAATAATACACCAAGTCTGCTATTGCTTTTA
>JAVGWN010003771.1:0-10075 GCA_034552555.1 Semaprochilodus insignis | reverse complement strand
TTCTGCATGTGTTTTGGAAGTTGCATGTGTTTTCAGTGTTTGCAGCGCGTTTGAGACTTTGCAGCGCGTTCGGTTAATGGTTTGCAAGCGGTCTCATTTTGATGCTTGTGTTTTCAGATCTTGCAGCGCGTTTGGCTAATGTTGTGCAAGTCGTGTCATTTTGATGCTTGTGTTTTGAGACTTTGCAGCGCGTTTTTAACTTGCAGAGCGTTGGACTTTCTCGGCCACCGTAGGGGAAATGGTATAAATATTTCATGGAAGTCCTTTGTGCAACCCTGCATCATTACCCTAACACAATCTACTTTGTAAGCACCAGCTCCAGAGCTACTGGAAAATTACATTAACACTAAAGGTTTGGCTAGGACACATGTGGAGTCAGTAAGAAGCTTCCATCCCAAGATGTCATTTTGTGCATAATGAATAGAAATAAAAGACAAATGGTTCTTCCTCTCACATTCACACATTTTATGGCACAGTGGCTTACATTACATTTAGCAGATGTTCTACTACAAGCTTACCTATGAAGTCCCACACAAACACGCTTTTCTGGAAGAGACGTGCTGTGCGGAAGCCATGGTAGAAGAACTGCTCCAGTGCGCCTACCAACCCACCCTCTCCACACAACAGAACAGTCAGACTCCCTCTCTAACAGGAAGAGGAAAGGAAGATGAGTCAGAGTTGATAAAAACACACACAAGGAAGCAGAACCTGTGAGTGCACATACCTCTTTCTCCGGTTTATGAAAATGTTTGATGATGTTGTTTACTGCCTCACTGATGGCTTCCTGTATCTGATCTGATGTTGGCTCTGGAGAGACATCATAAGAGAAACTGTCAGAGATTGTAATTACAATAATTAAAATCATATCACGCTGGTACAGTCACAAAAACTAATCTTTAAAAGCCCAAGGAACATGGTGTACAATATTAAACAGGTCTGTATGACACTAAACCTGAGTGTTAAAGATCCAGCTCCAGCTACTGCTCAGCTACAAACTCAATTCACTGATCAGATCTATTTTGGCATTGCATAATATTCTAATGAGCACACTTTAATTACATTGTGTCCAATCCCTCCAGCCAGAGAACTAAGCACAGTGGTGCAAGTCATGGGATAATGGGCACTATGTATGCAGGAAAACTTGGCATGATTAGCTGGACAAAGAGACAAACAGAACTTAACATATGAAAGAGAGAGACAGAGACACACACACACACACACACACACACACACACACAGGTAGGGGACAGAGAGAGGGAGAGGGAGAGAAAAAGAAAGAGAAAGAAAAAGAAAGAGAAAAAAGTGTGTGGGTGGGGCACACAGTGTTGTTCAATCTATGTAGGCAGGCCAAGTCGCATCAGCTTTGTGACTGGTGAGAGAAAAGATCTATATAATCTTTAACCAAGATTTGGACCCCCTAATATACACCATAGGGCAGAAAGTCTGGTGGAATAGTCAAGTCAAGTCAACATTTATTTATATAACGCCTTTTACAACAGATGTTGTCACAAAGCAGCTTTACAAAGAATCGGGTGCCCAAGCCCCCAGTGAGAAAGCCAAAGGCGACAGAGGCAAGGAAAAACTCCCTCAGTTCAAAAGGAAGAAACCTCGAGAGGAACCAAGACTCAAAAGGGGAACCCACACTACTCAGGTCAACACCAGATAACAAGACAAGCCAAGGAAAGAAGCGTTCAGTTCAGGAATAAATGTCTGATTAGCCTGTTATTAAATAGCTGGGTCATCAAAAGGGCCAGCAGGACGCAGGCCAAGCTACATCAACAATTTATCAGACACTGAATTTATTCACTGTGCATATTTGCACATGAACAATAAATAACAAGAATGAAGAAAAGAATAACAGGGATCCAGGTTCCATTGGGCTTCAAAACTTATTGATATGTAAACTCCAAAATACAGCATCTCCTAGTAACAATCAGATAGCAGCGTACTGTTGCCTCGCCCTGTGATGGAGGTTATGCTGATTCGCCGAAGCTGTGAGGGTGACCGCTGAGGAGGTGGAGTCTTGCTTCCTCGCACTACCTCCTCCTCGCTGCACGGAGCCACTAATTCTCCGATCAGAATTCGCTCCAGACTGCCATCGTCCACACCTTTACCGAGCCATCGACCACAGGGGAACCTGTGAAATACAACAGATCAAAAATGGGTTCAGAAATACTAAAAAAAAGAAAGAGCATGATTTATATAATGGAGGAAAGGAAACAAGGGAAGCAACTATTAAATGAGAAAGGTGAGGGAGAGGGAAAATGAGGCAGGGCTCACTTGTACGTATGTCCTGAAATCTCGTTGCGGACCATCACACAATCCACCAGCCACTTGGCCAGGAGCCCAGCATTATCATGACCCAACTGCACAGTGGTCAGCTTCCCCAGGTTCTGGCACTGTAGGATGCATGTACATATAGAGTATGAGAGCATGCACAGAGTATACAATGTCAGCTATGCTAAGAAGGTGTCTGAAAGTGGCTGTGTGAGTGTTTTAGTGAGGGCGTTAGTAAGAGCAGGAGAAAGACCTGGCAAACACTGCCTTTAAAGGAATACCCCAGCATTTTCTACCCAATATCCATCTGCTTCATCTGTAGAATATAACCACCTACCATTGCTGAAGTACCTGCACAATGACTGTCATTAGCAAAGGTTTTGATGGTTTTTCTCTTGTTTTACTAAGCACAGGGAATACTTCTGTGTCTGACGGATACAGATTAGGCAGATAGCAAGCCGACTGAAAAACACTGGAGTATTCCTACAAGCCCAAGTGGCAACATTTGCCAACATTTGAAGCCATTTTCAAACTGAGGCCACCTGCAAGAGAATCCTACAACACTCAAAGCTACTCATATGCCCGGCTAACACAAAACCCGTGTCCTGAGAGAGTAGAACACAGCCACGCTAAGATTTTAGAACACCAATGGTCTTGAATGTCATTTTCATTTCATGGAAATGACAAAAAGCAGCTGTTAGACACAAAACTTCAGCCTGATGCAGAAGAGCACAAGCTTTTCCCAATGCAAATGTGAATATCTACAAGCTAAAAAGCTGCTGCATGAAAATGACAAACAAGCTACTGTTAAATAACTAAAAGCCTACAGGAGGATCCAGAAGGTGCCAGTAAAGTGAGGAAATGAGAGAGATGGATGGATGGACACAGAGAGAGAGAGATAGAGAGAAAAGAGGAACTGGGGAGACATGGTTCTCCTAACCTTGAAGAGGGCGGAGATGTGCGTGTGAGGCCTAAAGGCAGACTGGGAAAGGAGACATGATGAGTTAGGACATGATGGATGATTGACAGCATGAGAAATGGCAGTGATTGGCTCTCCTCACATCAGCATCCCACTGAGACCTGGGTTTAAGGTGGCGTCACCACATACTTGTCTCTGATTTTAAAGTAAGGCCTCTCCAGCAGTACAATCTTACATGCACGCAAGTCTACATCTCAGTGGAATCCAGCCAATACATGAGTCATTCCATCTCAGAGCAGGTGTTTCAATATTCAGTAGTCCACATGTTCAGTCAGATGCACTGTTAATGCATAATTAGTAGGCTATAATATTGTATGGAAAATATCAGTGGTAAGCCTTTGATTTTGTTCCTTTTCCTGACACAGTAATGTTTATTTAAATTCAGTCTAAATAAGCATTAGAGACCTTGAGACCATTTTTAGCATCAGGAAAAAGGTAGCACATCTAACAGTGAAATTACTCAGCCACATCTACAACTTGATAGATATTTTTACAGTATATAGTCTGTTTAGCTTTCCTTTATTACAGCTTTCAGCTTACAGCTTTTAGTTTGTCAAATAAATCTGCAGTGTTCTTCCACAGCTCCAAAGTTCAGTCTTAGAAGTTGGTTCTGCCTCACAATCCAAATATCCCAACACATTCAGTGGTGTTGAGGTCTGGACTCTGGGGTGGTTAGTCCATTGTTCTGAGACACCAGCAGCCTTTTTGCTTCATTTGCAAATGCCTGTTTTCTCTATTCTCAGTAAGGGCTTCCTGACAGCTACCTATCCTTTCAGACTCATTATGTCGAGGTGTCTCCTTATAGTGGAAGGATAACAGCTGTGGATCTTTTTTTTCAGATATCAAGCAGCTTTATGTTCTCTTCTGTCTCAAAGTCAAAAGCTTTAAATATTGTTTCTCTGATGGTGAGAGCTTTGGTGGTCTATCACGCATTGCATGGTTGTTAGGAGTCAGAACTTTTAATACATTTTTAACTTTTAACTTTAACAGTTTGGGAAACTCCCATTTTGTGACTTTTACCTTCATTACGCCAGTATATCAAATCTGCTCTGAAATACTGACCATTTTGACTGGAAACTAGATGGTCTATAACTTTACAACAGTACTTTTTGTTCAAATATTTAGTGGAGTTTGAAGCCTGAGGACAATGTAGGTCTCACACAGTTGCTGACGCATACCTGTGATATCCCAACACTCTCCTGTCTGAAAATGTTTCAGCACCAATTATCACACTACGAATAAATTATCACCCCAGAAACGCATCGCCACCTCTAAAAATAAACACAGCAGCAGAACTATGACCACCATCACAAGTGTTTTTATACACTCCCCCCTACAATGTAGTACCTTTAACACAGCCACAGAGCAAAAGCAAAATAGTCTTGAAATAGACAGGATATCAGGCAAGATTTCTATAATTAAATGTAATATATAATTAATTCCATTTTTATATAATTACTAATATTATTTATATAATGATATACTGTATAGTATTAGGGCATCAGTAATAGTCCTTATGATATCAGGTAGACAGCCATCGGGCAGTACTGATGGGTTTCGTCACATGCTTTCTAAGACTAATAAATGCTCAGTAAACTTTTTGGATTCAGCACCACCCAAGTCTTGTCTTCCATGTTATGTTCCATTCCATTCCATTATTTTCACTATTTATATCTAATAGACTTGATATGTAATATTTTACTGATGCTTGTTCCCCCTACAATTCCTATTGTTCCAGTATTATTTCAGAAACTGTAGAGAAACTAAAATGCACAGGTTATGAAAAACAGGCTATGGAAGCTGTGTGACTAAGAGGAGAGGAGGAACGCTGGGGTTCAACTAGCTCTAAAGCCTGTAACAAGAGATTCTGCAGCTGCTTCCCAGTCAGTAGTTGTTACCATAAAAACCTCCTAGGAACAGTGTGAAAGTCGGAGCACTCACGTCAAACGTCATCTCCAGAACGTTCTTCGGGATCTGCATTATGCCAGAGTCGCCTAGTTCACCCGACACGCACACCCACGGGTTTGATGTAGTCATTGCATTGCTCAGCTTCTTGATGGGGATGATGACAGCCCGGTAAGGAATCACTGAAAGAGGCAAAATGGAAGGAAAAAGCCAACAGTTTTAGAGAGCGCTGGGAGAAAAATGTTTTGTGGATTGCACATTGAATGAGTGAATGATGGTGAGGAAACAGAGAGGCTAACTTTAACACCTCTTTTTTTCCCTTTACAAGGTTGCAAAGAATAATACAAACAGAAATAATAAAATGTTCCTAAACGGAAACATTCTCGAGGCAGACTGCGAGCTGACAACACAACGGGGCTGCTCTGGCCATTGGTTTTATCATCTCAAACATTTAATATCACTTTCAATCATTTTTTTGAATAAATGCATCATATCAGCCATTTTTAATCATCCTTCAAAGCCATAAAAGGTTTATGTTATTAGAGGTCTGAGAGGAACATGCCGTCAGCAGGGGTGAACGGAGGAGATCAGAGCAGGGAGTGAATAAGAGGACGCAGGAAAGATTTGAGGTTAAGCTAGAAACAGCCACTTCAATTGCTTTTCAAAAACAAAAGGAAAAGCTCTTGCATAAGCAGAGTCAACATTTCATTTAAAAAGCAGTGCTGCAGGACTGAAAGCTGCTGTACACATGTGATTGTTGTGTACTCACTGATGGTGGTGAAGACACTGGTGAAGCAGAAATAATCCACAGCGTTCAGGCTCAGCAGATGAAAGAGAAACTGCTCCTTCTCCTCCTCACACCGTAGAAAGGCATAGCGCTTATATAATTTCCTGTGGATGTGTTAAACACTTATCAAACGTTCTTCAGGCATCATTTTGGATCATTTCTACATATCCACCCCCAGTCAAATGACATTTGCACTTTGAAAATCTTCAAGACATGTAATTTCACCAGGGATGTTCGAACGCTTGCATGTGTGTGACTCATACTTGGTTAAAACCTGGTTGGATAGCAGCTGTTTGAGGTGCTGAGAGAGCAGCTTCTTCTCCAAAGACAGACGGATCCAGGCTCGCGCTCGGCCCACGTCCGTCTTTATCTCCCCCATATTCTGGATGTGCCTGTGTGAGAGGGGGGAAGAGAGGGACGAAAGATGAGACACAAACATTCAGAGTGTGAGAGAAAGAGCATATGTAAGCATTGTGAAAATATTGTGGAAAATATGAATCAACTGGTCGAGTGAATAGTGGCACACATTAAGGCAACACAGCAAAGAACAAAAAGACTGTGGGACCAAAACTGAAATGCATTCAACATTACACAGTCACAGTTTATGATTTAGTTACTTATTAGATGTAAACAAACTTGCTACTTAGAATGCAGCTTTTAACAGGTTGAAACATTCCACTGAAATCTGATATCACCGTATGAATTTAGACTTGATAATTCACATTACCAGCCAAGCTTGCATTTTACACACAGTGACAGTGAAACACCCACCTCATATCCTGCACTACTGATACACGCAGTGCTGGCAGGCCAAAAGAAGACTCAGACTTCCTTCTCTCCTGACCGCTAGAAACTGCCATTGTGGAAACACAGATAGTAACAGTGATTTAGACCATGTGTTCAGATATGAGCACACAGAATCATAATGTGTGGGACTGTGTGTGTGTGTGTGTGTGTACATGAACGTAGCAGCACCTGGTGACTCAACCTGCAGCTCTGTCTTCTCTTCTCTGGCCTGGTAGTGCATCAAGTGGGACCACAATGCAGATTTTCCCTACACACAAATGCAGAGATATTTTTCAGATCTGCTTCAGTGTGTGTAAATGTACATACACAGCCTGAAAAACATGAGCTTTTCTGCTTTAATGATCTGCAAGTAGCTCCACAGTATTAAAGGAGTCATATCCTACATATTTCTTGTATTGTATTTTCCCCTTAAGGTTCTCTTAGTTTTCCTCAAAATGGTTCATTCTGAAGAAAAAGTTCATTCTGACACATGGCCATTTCAAAACTCTAAGCCCCTTCGAACACCAGCATTTACCTGTTTGACCTGAAGGCCGTGGCTCCATATTCTCTCCAGCAGGTCACACAGGCTGGCTATGAGGGTGTTCTCCTCCAGTCCAGTGATATTAGCCTCCCCGTGTCCCAGTTCCACAGCCTCCCGACCCATCTTTTCCACCAACATCCGCTTAGTCTGCACACACATAGCCATACCATGTACAACATTACCACAGGCTACATCATGCCATAGTAAAAAAATAAATAAATAAATTCACTGAGTGAAAAGATTGTTGACACTTGTTGACACATACTTGTTCACACATAAGACACATGAGTGCATAAGGCTACCCAGACCATTAGTGCAGGTCCCTTAACTTTCAAGGAGCACCAATGGTAGTAGTGAAGCTGACCTTGTGTATGTACACATGCAATTGACAGGAAAAGTGCAGACCTTCATCCTACACTCCTTCAGTAAGCCTTCCACGAATTTCCAGTTGGTCTGTGCAATGACAGCTGGCGAGAGGTCAGACAGTTTGGGCTGTCTCAGGTTCTTCCCCAGACTACGTGCCTCCTGCATGTACTTCTACAGAGAGACAAGAGCATGTAAGACACACAATGTTTGTGCGCTACACTACATTTCAAAGGTCAGAGACCACCGTTCAAAAACATGGAATCTGTATCTTAAATAAAGTATTAAAGCAAAATAACTGAAAATACACAGTCATGTACACACACACACACACACACACACACACACACACACACACACACACGTTTCATCAAGTAATAATAATGAACAAGTATGCATCCTCTACAGAGAACACACTTTAATGCACAATTACTATTTAAATGCTGAATTGTCATTTTGAGGGGGGAAAAAAAATAAACATTTTTTAATTTCCACCCCCAATATGTTAAACTCAGCAAATACCTTGAAATTGTGCGCAAAAATCTGCAGAAAAGTGGCACTTCTAAGTGTGTTCGCTGTATGATGTGTTGACGTCGGGTCAACAAAGCGTGTCATTTCACCAAGTGTTTTCAAATTCACATAACGACTGTATGCAGCAAGTGATTATGGTTGCAGTATGATTTAATATCCCATATTGGGGGAGATAACTGTAATAAAATACAAACAATAATATTTAAATCTGCTGTATACAAGCTCTATAATACAACAAAAATGATTAATATGACAAGTTATTCCGCAGTTTTGAAAGGTAGTGTATATAAACAGTCAGATCATTATCCGTCAACACTGTACGGAACATTCTACCCTTTCAGCGGTACCGCTGTAAAACTGCATTTCATTTAGCCAATAACAGTTTTAAAGGGGCACTCTGGCCAAAATGAAGATTTGAATCCTTGTTACACCTTGTTATGCCTTTTTTGCTTCTGGCAGCAGTGCCACAAGAGTCCCAGGAGTGAGATCTTCTGGTTTAACGACAAGGGACTCCCTTTCAGACGTGAAAAACTACAAGTATTACAAGGTGAACACATGGCTGTCTGAAACGTTTTCCCATTTTTCCATACTAGTGACCGAATGAAGAGGAAGTCAGAGAGCTGACAATGCTGCTAAGAAGCCAAATATTATGTATGAATGTATTAGCGTCCACTTCAGTGCATTTCTTTATTGCAGCGTGGAGATTCCCAATGGCTAAATGACATATTTGCCCAGTGCATGCTGGGTATTGATGGATAAAAAAAATAAATAAATATCAGTACTGTCAGAAACAATGAGACCAAGGCAATGATATCCTGCACTACATAACATCACAGCGCAAATAACATAATACTCTATTTCCAGGCTGGAATGCCCCTTTAAACTCTGGGCTGAAACTGAAGGACACTGTGTGGGATACTGGAAGAGGTCAAGCCTGAGGGTAAAAGGTGATGGCTATGAGCCAGTGAGGATTGTGAAGGGAAGTTTGTCTCAGTCAAAGCTTTGGGCTCTATGGCAGCAAAGCTTTGCAACTTCCACGGATTGAACCGTCTGAAGTCATCAAGGCTCATTCAGCTTTCATGCTAGGTTTCAGCTGGTTTAGATGTTACGATGGTGTTGGTTAAGGGTTTAGGCATGTTGAAACAGGGTTCAGCTGGTCACACAATGGGCAGGCCTCGACATACCAGACAGCAGGCTGAGAAGGACTTTTTGGGCGGTTTAACAGGAGGGGGTGGGGCCTTGTCCCACTCCCAGAACGCCATAGAGTTCTGCACCACCAAGCACCCCTCCACCTGCTGCGGAGTGGTACAGTCCACACCCACAGCATTCATAGGACAGACGCCACAAACAAAAGAAAAGAAAGGAAAGAAAGCAGAAAGAAAAGGAAAAAGAGGCACCATGCACATAAATAAAGAACACACACAGGCAAGGAGATGACAAAGGCATGCAATAACATCTTAATAAAAACTTAAAAAGAAACTACCACAGAACATGTGAAACAGTGAAATTGAATTTCAACATTTTAATCAATTCATAGCTTGTATAACCTGTGCAACCATTTTGTAGGCATATAATAAACTTGACCAACAGGCCCTTAAATTCATGTGCAGGGGACACAACTGAAATATAATGCCAGCCGAGGCACCATGTGAAATGGCCATTAGTGATTAGTGATTTATGGTAAACTGCTGCACATTAGTATGTAAACTGTATTTGAGCTAAATTAGTTTAGCTCTTGCAAATAGGTCATTTCACGTCCAGGGACATCATTCTCCACAGCTGTTCAGCTAGTCAGACTGGATAAAGGAGTCATTCATGGGCAAACTGCCCCAGGCATAATTTTCATGGTCAAAAGGAAAGAATACTCTGGACTCTAAGACAGAAAAAAAATCCAAGGCCGCGAGAG
>JAVGWN010003767.1:0-10077 GCA_034552555.1 Semaprochilodus insignis | reverse complement strand
GGAGAAGGGGGGGTGGAGGGTTCTGAGGTCATCGCGCTGACGCTTCACAGCCTCCTCCCGACCACAGCAGCAGGGCATTCCTGCTGAACTATAAACAGAACCCATCCTGCCTCCATTTTATTTCCCCGCCAAAACATGATATTCTCTACATTCGCCTTTAACCCAGGGCTGCAGATTCCCAGCGGACACTTTGAGGACTTTTCTTATGCCATATAATTTCCCTTCGAAGGAGGAGCTGTCAGGAGCTATCAGGAGAAAGCTGGAGCCTTTTCTGGAGACAACATTATTTGGATTGATTGTGACTGTAAAGGCGGAGAAATGACAAAAGAGCAGACAGCACTGCTGAATTCATAACGGCAATGAAACCTTTGTGCAGAATCTTGGAAAGAGCTCTGAAATACTTCGGCCAGTATGTTTCTGGTGTGACGTCTTTCTGGAAGTCACACTCAGTCCGTGAAGGTCTACAGGACCCAGCCAGCAAATGCTGCAGGAAGGTGCTGAAACGGTGGTTCTCCATTCAGCATCACATATTCATATTAAAAGGCCAATCAAATTTTCAGATTGCATTTTTCCCCAATCAGTTTCCACACATGCTCATGTGTGCTGCAGCATTGACTTAGCACTAACAATCAAACAGGCTCGACCACATTCAGCGGCATGATCGTTGATCAGCTTTGAGTCCTTTCTCACAGAGCTCTACCACATGCAGGTACATCAGCAAGCCTATACCCCGTACATAGTGTGAAGGAAGTAGCTGAATCTGCAGGTGTATGGAAGCGTACGGTCATACGGGTCTACCAGCAGTGGCTAAAATCCCAGTCTACAGGAAACTCTCCTCGGAATTGTGTCAGGGAAGGCATCCACCAAATCTGGCCCAACTGTACAATTCTTTGAGGCAAGAGTGTCTGAACATTGATGTGGCTACATTCGGAAACGTGTCCAGTACATGCCAAATCCAGTCACAGCTGGTGCTGGTGCTGGTGAAGGTATTATAAACTATTAGGTACGTTTCAGTCACAGGGGACTCAGTTTTTGTCCGGTGACCTTATGAACATGCCTCAAATTGATTTGGGGAAAAAACTCGATTTGTGTTCAGACGACTCTAAAAAAAAATCTAATTTGTGTCTCAAGCCAGGTTCAAGCCGCCTGTCTTTTTACAGATAAGGGCAGGCAATATGGCAAAAATATGACATTTGAAGACATTTTAATGACACATAACGTATCACAATGTTTCATTTTTTGTGGTTTGTGAACAAAAATGCATCAACACTGTAGTTACACTGTAAATTCAGGCAGGCTGCCTGGTCCAAGGGTTGGATTCACATGGTAGGTGTTGTTTATTCTCCAGCTGTGACGGCCACCTCACGTTCTACAGACCCTCAGTAGTCTACTGTGCTGAGCACGGCAGGCAACCTTTCAGGAAAGTTCAACCTGAAGTGGTCAGCTTACATCATGAGTGGGGTTTTTTTCAGTTACCAGCAAAATCTTTGCAAAAATGGAAAAAGAAACCCCAAAAATATGTTTAGTTTCAAAAAATTTACAAATTGGAGAACAACAAAAATAGTGAGCTATAAAAAAAAAATAAAATCTTAAAAGTGCCAAAGAAATCTTTAAAAATTCTTATCGCTTGGAGAAACCCAAAAATATGATAAGCTTATAAAATCTTATAAAAAGACCAAAAATACTGAGCTTCAAAAAATCTTAAAAGTTGAAGAACCCAAAACACTGTGACCTATAAAAATTCTTGTAGAACCCCCAAAATATGGTGAGCTTTAAAAATCTTAAATGGAAGAACCACCAAAATAGGAAGCTATAAATACCTTACAAGTTGGAGAACCTCCAAATAGTGAACTTTAAAAAATCAACCACAAAAATTGTAACATTTAAAAATCCTAAAAGTTGTGGAGCCCAAAAAATATTGACAGCAAAAAAATCTTAAAAATTAAAAACTGAAGAACCCAAAAAATAGCAAGCTTTAATAAATCTTAAAAACTGGAGAACTCCAAAAATGGTAAGATGAAAAATGAGCGCTCTTAAGTGGCATTTATAAAATGTTAAAGAGAACCCCAAATATACTGAACTACAAAAAAACTTTAAAGGTGGAGACCCCAAAAATTTAAAACAATCTTAAAAGTTGTAGAATCTAAAAATAGAGAACAATACAAAATTGTTGAAGTTGAAGAACACCAAAAATTGTGAGCCATAAAAAAATTTTAAAAATTGAAGAACTCAAAAAATTACGAGCTTTAAAATTTCATCATTCAAATGCACAGTGTGAACACCCACAGTCAAGCAACCCCTGAAATCTGCCTGGTCACCACTGGGTCCCTCACACTGAAATGGAAACTTCAAACTGAATGACCTTTATCTCCACCAGAACCAGCGCGGCCTGGCCTGCAAAGCAGAGCGTTCCTGCAGTGCTGTGTGTTTGTGAATGTGAACCTTCTGGGAGTGTTACTGCGTGCTTCTACTGGCATTAAGATCAGGACAATCAGCCAAAATACACTTGCACAGCTTTGGCTGGAATAAAGGACTCACTGCCATCAGGCTAACCTTGCGTTCACATTAGCAAGCCACAGGCAAGATTGTCTATGTAAGTGGCTGATTTGTAGCCACAACACAGCAACAGAGATTGGAGACAAACTGAAATGAGATTTTCCCAAGTCAAATTAAAAATGGGTGTAAGTCTGCATATGGACGGTAGGGACATGTCCAGACCAGCATTTTGGGAGGACAGAATTGTCCCTAGCAAGATTTGAGTGAACAGGTTGACTTTATGTTCAAAGTGAAGTCATAATGTGCCTCCCAGAGACTATGCCTCCAGGCATGGTAGCACTGAGGGTAGGCTCATGTCATGACGTGCAAATACCGTACTTAGCAGCTGACTTGCTCCCTTTCCTCCGCTACCAAACGTCCCCAGAATGTCCACTGTGAAACATAATATAAACTGATGTTAGTTAACGATGTTAGCTAGCTAAACCAGGCTATTGCCATCTGCAGGCTAGCAATGAGCTAGCTAGCGAGAGCAAACATCACATGGGTGGGGCAGTTGTTGGCCGGAGGTTAGGGTGCCAGCCTTGTGACCGGAGGGTCACCAGTTCCATTCCCTGAACCAGCAGCAGCAACAACTGAAGTGATCTTGAGCAAGGCACCTAACCCCCAACTGTTCCCTGGGTGCTGTGGATAGGGCTGCCCACCAATCTAGGCAAGTATGCTCACTTAGTGTGTGTGTGTGTGTGTGGGTGTTTCACTACAGATGGGTTAAAATGCAGTAGACAAAGTCCTCTGTGTGCAAACATAATTAACAAAAACTGGCTCTAAATGATATAAAATTATGGCTTTCACTTTAGAAATCCCACTTAAAAGTCACAATTAATTATTAAAATTAGTATGTATATACTATACCAGTCAAAAGTTTAGAACACAGCTACTCATAGAAGGTTCTCCTTATGTTTATCTTAATGTTTTACTATAGAACAGAAAAGTGAAGACATCAAACTATAACATTGGTGGGATGGTGTTGGGGTGGGGGCCGATGGGGGGGGTGTGGAATTTGTCATCCCAGCAGTTGTCATCCCTGTTTACAGAAAGCTAATTCCAGGTGTCACTTAAGCCTCAGACTCCAGCAACCAAGAACTCTCAAGACAAGAACAGGACGACAAAAGCAATGGACAGCATTCAACCCCCTGACTGATCCAGTCCCCACCGCAGTGGTGGAGTCCCTAACTCCTTGTGCCAGCTTTGGGACAGCGCTGGCCGTGCCGCTGCCCTAAAGTCAGATCTGCTGGAGCTCATTTGTAAACAAATCACAGGCTGTGCTGTAATACCGTCGCCTTCCACCAGACAATGCAGTCATTGTGCGCGAGGATCTGGGTGGCACTTTCTGCACATGGCTCTGTGGCACACGGCGAACACAAACACGAGCGTGCACGGCTGCCGCAGTCCCGCCAGAAGGCTCTCAGCAGCACAATGCGGGCCTAAGAGAATGCGCGCAAAGCCTGGATTTGAATTCGCCGCTGCACTCTCCATTGATTGTCTCATGTAAATGACTAATGGACGGGATGGCAGCAGAGGAAGAATGAAAAGCTCATAGCTCATAAAGCGGCCCTGCGGATGTTGCATCATACATGTCCAGCGAGGTTTACATCATTAGTCTGCTGCATAGACACAACATGCAGGAATGAGCTCTGATAAAGAGAAAACCATCTGCATGGTTGAGACCCTGTCTCCTATCTATTAACATCATTCAGCGCACTGATAATTCAATACAATGTGAAATAAAGTAGTATATTGTTACTTTCAAGATCTGTATGGAGCCTGTAATTTTTCAGTTATTATTTTATTACTGTATTTCATACAACAGTCTCTCTAAGTGCCAGTTCTGCAGACAGAAACACCTTATTAATGAGACTGGTTCAAGTAGGCTACTGTAAAGCAGATAACCACTCTGTACACACTATTGAGGTAAGCAGAAAAACGTCTCTGGATGCACAATTTGGCAAACAGTATGGCAAATGGATGCACAATATGGTGAACCTTAAAGCTGATGGGCTCCAGCAGCAGAAGACAACATCAGGTTCAGTACATAGCAGACAAGAACAGAAAGCTGGGGCTGCAGTGAACACAGGCTCAACCAAACCTGGACAGCTGAAGACCAGAAAACCCCAGCCTGATCTGATGAGTCTTGATTTCTGCTGCGGCATGTAGATGGCAGGGTTAGAATTTGGCACCAACAGCATGAATTTATGGTTTCAACCTGGCTTGTGTCAACAGTCCAGGCTGGTAGAGGTGGTGTAATGATGTGAGGAGAGTTTGAATACTGTTGCAGACCATGTGCATGGCCACTACCGTCTTCTAATGCCGTCTTCAATAGCAAATCCAACCAGACTGCTCTTTGACCTAAACCCACCCATGCAGCGAAACACCCACACACACAAACACAGTAGTGTGCACACTTGCCCAGTGTGGTTTGCAACCCTATCTGTGGCACCTGAGAAGCAGTGGGGGGATTGGTTGGTTGCCTTGCTTAAGGGCACCTCAGTCAAGTACTGTCAGTTCAGGGGATCAAACCAGCAACCCTCCGGTTCCTTACCCTCCAGCCCACAGCGCCCCCCCCCCCCTTTTTTTTGGACAGCACCAATATGTAAATATGTTGGTTTTAACAACATCACAAAAACAATGAACTCAAAACAGACTGCTTTTTTGTGGCTAGACTGCATGGACAGGGGAATGAATGGTCCATGGGAAATTGAACAGTATATACAAGAGCAAACTCTATCATTTCATAAAGCAAGATAATGCATGCTTTATCAAGCTCATACAGTTCCTCATAACAGGTTCTCCTTATGTGTATCTTAAAGCTTTACTGTAGAATAAAAGTGAAGACACCAAACTATAAAATAGCCCTCATGGAATTATACAGTCCACCTTAAAACCCTCCAGAATGGAGCTTTACAGGAGGATGAACCAGCTTTCTTAACCTGCAGTGGAGCTGATAGAACAAGGTTTATTTCTAAGCAGGTTTGGAGCAATTCTATTGGTCGGTCCATCATGAATATTCACTAAACTGAAAGGAGAACTAGAGCTTTTACACTGTGCAGAAAAAGAGATCAAAGTTTTTACACCACTAAATATATATTAGAGGTGGAGATATGGAGAAATATCATACTGTGGTACATCAAGAGTATATGTGGTATATCAGGATATGTACTGGTTCAGACTCTCATCAGTTGGAGCTGTTCAGTGTAAGACTGTAGAGTCTTTAAGATCAACAACAACATCCAAACTTTTGACTGGCAGTGATATATTTAACTAAATGCAACAAAGATAATGCAGGGAGAATTTGGTTATGGGCCATTTAAGGGCATATTCCTTCCTCCTCTTACAGCTTCCATTTCCAAGAGACAATCGAAGAGGAGTTTAAACCAGCAGCAAAGAAACTGAAAATATATAAATAATGTAGTAAACAATGGTTTAATTTTCCGGAGTACACGGACACCTGGAGTCTTTCCAGTTCGTCTCCTGATCCTACGCCAGAAACACTTTCTCAGAAAAGTGCCTCTTCATGCTCTGGGCAACCTTCATCAGCTAAAGGCAGCACTCATAATCCGGCGTCAGCGACTCCATTCCTTACTTCCGCCTTGTCACTTTGTTTTTCCCGCCACTCCATCCAGTATCGGAATTGAGATTTCATTATAGCGCCAAATGCACTAAAACTGATGTTTAACTCAATCAAGCCTTACGTGTGAGGCCACCTCGGCTAGCCAAGGCTTGCGAGCATGGCAGAAGCCCAGAAGTTGTTCTAATGGGATACGTTTGTCCGGACACTCCTCTGTGCGGAACTCTGATGAAGAGGAGGATGATGAAGAGGCGTGCGGGGCAGCTGTTACTTCTCTTTGTGCCGGGGCTGGAAAGAAAAGAAAGGTCAGTGGCGAGGCCCATAAGACATAATAAAGAGTTTTTCCACAGCCCAGTCATCTTTGAAGCGCAGGCCAATTTGTCTTCCAGGACTATTTTTCCATGTTTTGTAAGCTAGACAGATCAGTTGTCTGGTGAAACCCGTCCTGCTGAACGCCGCCAACTCCAGCCATACTTACTCAAATTGCCAGCTTTTGTTAACTCCCTTGGATCTGCGCAACAGCAAGCCTTGCACTTTCTCAGCACTAGCAAGCTTATTCGGGTCTGTGCTGAGGTTTTAGACTCTGGCATCATCATTTATGGAAAACAATTTGAGCTAGAGCAGAACGTTTAAGGCCTTGATTGGTGAGTTTGTTTGTTCTGTCTTCTTACAGCCACAGCTGACTATCAAATAACTAACTGTTTCAACTTTGGAAAGGTCACATGCCTTAACATTATGAGTTCATGAAATACAGTAGTGTGTTCCTTGGTGTAGGAACCCACCCAATACTGTAGACAGTTGCATTCATCCCACCCAAAAATTGTGCCACAGGAGAAAACAAACTCTAACTCTTGAAAGCGCAACACCAACCGTAAGATAGCATATTCTGGGTCTTCTTTTAGCCTTTGTTAAGGCTTGTGTTGAGGTGCCTGTTCAATCACCAGCTTCACAGGCCTCGGTTTTCGGCTCATCAGAGTGTCTGGTTTGAAGTTAGCTTCCACCAGCTTTGGGGTCAGTAACAAGAGCACAACAAACAGCAACTACGGCTAACTTTATCCATGAAAAATTGCTTGTTTCAACTTTGGAAAGGTTACATGCCTTAACATTATGAGTTCATCAAATACAGTAGTGTGTTTATTGACGTAGGAAGTGGGTGGGATCACGTCTCACCCAATATTGTAGACAGTTGCATTCGTCCCACCCAAAAATTGTACCACAGGGGAAACACACTCTAACTCTTATCCTGAAACCACCACACCAAAGGTGAGATAGCATATTCTGGGTCTTCTTTTAGCCTTTGTTAAGGCTTGTGTTGAGGTGCCTGTTCATTCACCAGCTTCACAGTCCTCAGCTTTCGCCTCTTTGGAGCGTCTGGTTTTAAGTTAGCTTCCACCAGCTTTGGGGTCAGTAACGAGAGCACAACAAACAGCAATGGCGGCTAACTTTAGCCATGAAAACTGGCTTGAGTGTAACATCTCATGGTAGCATACTAGAAGGGTTTGTGTTTGTGCCTTAGCACCACAATGGCAAAACACTAATGTGTTGGGAACGTCATCACTATAAGCATATACACTACTGGTCAAAAGTTTAGAGACGCCCAACTAAATGGATGTGGTTGGTGATCTTAAAGACTCTACAGTCGTACACTTAACAGCTCCAACTGATGAGAGTCTGAACCAGTACATACCCTGATATACCACATATACTCTTGATGTACCACAGTATGATATTTCTCCATATCTCCACCTCTAATATATATTTAGTGGTGTAAAAACTTTGATCTCTTTTCCTGCACAGTGTAAAAGCTCTAGTTCTCCTTTCAGTTTAGTGAATATTCATGATGGACCGACCAATAGAATTGCTCCAAACCTGCTTAGAAATAAACCTGTGAATAAAACATGTGAATCTGAAGGTCAAATCACATCCAGAAGGCCTGGTGTCACTCCAGCTCCATCCCTACCACATCATCTGCAGGAACTGTGTGAGGATATTCGAGCTGCATGGGATGGATTATCACAGGACACCGTTAGGAACCTCTACAGCTCCATACCGAGACGTCTGGCATGATGGGTTAGCAAACATGGCGGCCCAATGCCATACTGAGAGACAGACTTCTGTATGTGTAGCTCAGTAAATATTGATCATATCAGTCTAAATCTATCATCAGTTATTGATCCTGGTAACCTTTATCTTCCTTCCCAACAGCACTGCAATCCCACACCTCCTTCTGGGTGCAGCTATTCTTTTGATGATGAGTGTATTTCAATATTTCAATGAGTGGTGTCTTCATTTATAACATGTCTGGTAGCTTACACTTATACGACCTAGCAGTTTGTGGTAAGCTGGTGATGATGCACAAGCTTCTACAACTTGTTGAGGCCGAAATTAGCCTCATACCTCCAATGCAAAACTTCAAACCAAGTGTGCCTCGAATGTGCTGATTGACTCTATCCGAGATAAGGTAAAACTTCCTTTAGAAGACTCCACTTAGTTCTTCACCAGCGCGGGAGCCCTTATTGTTTCACAGTGACAGTTACCGCACACAAATTGAGCCTGTAGTAACACTGCGAATGAAAACGTATGCACTCGCCTGGCTAAGTGGCTAAGTTCGCAGCTGCTCCATGTCAGCACTAGCTGGCCCTCAGCAGAGCAGATGATATTGCTTCCCATTTAGCACGCTCTCCCCAGGCCCATCGCCGTTATATCCAAAAGCAAGGTTTTTTTAGCCCACGGCACAATCCCACCCCCATACCCACCACCCTTCCCCCGACAACACTCCACAGGCTGAAAGTGTTTATTTGGCCTAGAATACAGCAGTTTGTTGCTGTATGTCGGCTCGTGACGCATGGAGAGGGATTAACCGGTGGACTCGTTAATGAGCCTGAGCTTGTCCAGCTGCTTTCAGGCTGTACCGCTGACCTCTCAGTGTGGTTATGTGTGTGTTTGAATGAGGAGGCTGATTATTGCTTGTCATTCAAGGCTGAAGCACTAATAGAGCCGATGTGCGTTTAAGTTGAGGGGAGTGCATCCAGGAAGGCCATAAACGAGACGGAGCTACCGAAAATCTGTTAGCGCTGATACATACCGCAATTACGCTCAAACAGCTGAGGTCCACCGGTGTTTCATAGAGGGAAAAGGCCATCGCGGGGCCGAGAGAACAGTCTGTCCGATAATGAAGTGAATTTTTGAAGAGTGCTTTCACATTACACACCCCGCAGCTCACGCAACTGCTCGGAACAGAGGGGCGGGAGGGGGGACGGGGAACGGCATGGTCCCGGTTCCGAATTCATTCGGCTGCCGTCATTAAAATGAAAAGAGTTCATTTTGATTGGCCTGGATATAATCGCCAACTCTACGGGTCTCCTCCACGATAAAAATGAATGTACTCAAGCTGCTTATTACCATTTCTACTTCATTAAATAAATGATCCAGTCATCAATGGGACCACAATTACAGGCGACCCTGCTCAAAGCCGTGCGAGTAAAAGAATATTAGCTTTATTGGAGTTACTCTCAAAGAAGATTAATCTGTAATTAATACAAATTTAGTCCTCTCCGAGTGACTCATTCCACTCATTCTCCGTGATGAACTATCCAGTAGGCTCAGCACAGGCCAAACAACGGAATTAAAACTATACATCATTGATCAAAAGCAAATAACATACAAATGTGATTATAATGCAAATTCTTCTGTAGTGGTTCATAATTCTGTCAACGGAATATTGATGACTTCGCTTCAGCTTACGAGGCGGCGTTCGGATTATTCAGACCATTTAGACCATTTGGGACGAAGCAGTGATGGGAGGGTTTAAGGAAGCCTGCTGTGAACTGCTGTAAGGTTGTACTGTGCCATACTACCCTTTTCACACCTCCACACTAGGGGGAGGGCACATCCCCTCCACAGTTTTGGTGGGGGGTCTTGTCGAGGCCTGGTGGGGGCATGGGGGGCATGTTAGGGAC
>JAVGWN010003766.1:0-10078 GCA_034552555.1 Semaprochilodus insignis | reverse complement strand
ATATATATATATATACACATACACACACACTACCAGTCAAAAGTTTAGACACACCCAACTAAATGGATGTTGTTGGTGATCTTAATGACTCTTACACTTAACAGCTCCAACTGATGAGAGTCTGAACCAGTCCATATCCTGATACCCCACATATACTCTTGATGTACCACAGTATGATATTTCTCCATATCTCCACCTCTAATATATATTTAGTGGTGTAAAAACTTTGATCTCTTTTTCTGCACAGTGTAAAAGCTCTAGTTCTCCTTTCAGTCTAGTGAATATTCATGAGGGACCGACCAATAGAATTGCTCCAAACCTGCTTAGAAATAAACCTTGTTCTATCAGCTCCACTGCAGGTTAAGAAAGCTGGTTCATCCTCCTGTAAAGCTCCATTGTGGAGGTTTTTAAGGTGGACTGTGTAATTCCATGAGTGCTATTTTATAGTTTGATGTCTTCACTTTTATTCTACAGTAAAGCATCAAGATAAACATAAGCCTTCTATGAGTAGCCGTCTCTCAACTTTTGACTGGTAATGCATATATATATATATATACATACACACACATACTGATTTCTAATGGAATCCTAATGGAAGTGGCTATAATTGCGGGTTGTTTAGCAAATGCTCCATGGTACTGAATTTACGTTGGATGAAAAGAGTGCAATGTTACAAAAGCTACTTTTGGCATGTATTCCTAGAAGAATGGTTCTTAATGCATGTGAAACACAAAGGGCTTGTATGTACGGAGACTGAAACGGTACGGGTGGCTCCAGAAGTTCTATTGTAGTAATAAGCAGTGATATCCACCACATCATTTCCAGGAATTACTCTCCATTGATTACTATGTTTTTCTCAGTATGCCATTTTCTATTGGGTTCAGGTACAGGATGACCTGCGCATCGCAAACCATCATACCATTATCTCTCGGTTCTATTCATCTATTCAAGTTCTCGGAAAGGGAACGAAGTTATTCAGCATTTGTGTTTTGAGACAATGAGATGTTTTGTTTTAAGTTTCTTGCTGGAACTGAAGAACTTTGTCCTCTCAATTGGAATTAGTTGGTGCTGGGGAACTGCAAAGATCTCAACCGTCATTTTTGCTTTGTACAATAATTTTCTGTTCCTCTTTTTGTATTAATTCAGTCGTCATTTTCGGATCATCTACAGCGGCGGCGTTCAGCGGTTGCCAATGTAAAATATATTGTGCTTAAAATACAGTATGTATTTAAAAAAAAAAAAGAGGCCTCATCGTGAACCTACGTGGAAAAAAAAACAATGTGTATTATTCTCTGTATGTGTAAATTCACATCATACTGCTACGATGTCAACCTAATTCCTTATTATCCGACTCCATAACTGCCAGTTGTACAGTATATTTTCACTTAATATAAAAAACCCTACGTTTGTTTTGAAGATACTTCTGGTTCAACACCTGATTATTTTCCTGATCTGTGAGACGCATCTTTCTTTGCTGCTTTCTGTTACTTTTGTTTATTCTTTGTGTGCAATGATCATGCTTGTAATAACCCTGATTTAACTTTTTTTGGTGATTTACACATTAAATCAAATCTAATAAAGACTAAGACACATTTGATCATCTGGAAAAACAAAGGTATTTTGTATGTATTATGTTTAAAACGGAGGCTTTCAAAGTGTTCAGGTAAAGTGCTGAGTAATCAGTGGCACACCTTGACAAACATGGCCTTAAATGTCAAAACTAAGTCAACTAATTCGTTCATTAGGTAGGTATTCGATTTTTAATTTTGGGATTCGGATATTCATCTCCTTGTTGTTTCAATCGAGTCCAAACGACTAGTCAGCTGATACAGTGATTTACATTTTTTAAACAAATTAAGATAAACAGCAATTGGTGCCACTAGGCTCTAATGTTAGCTAGCTAGCTCAGCTAGCTAACATTAGCCCCCACTAGCAAAAACTTACCCTTGGTGGGGACCCTTAATACAGACTGTGGGTTCTATAGGGTGTTTCTTGCTATGAACCCACATCATCATGTTCCGGTTGTTAGTTATTGTATGTGCTGCCCAGCTAAAGCAAAGATAGCTAGCCTTAGCTGGCTGTCTCCACCTTAGCTAGGTAGCTAGCTGTCTTCATCCGCCCCTTGTCTGACCGACAAGCCTGACAACAAAAACATGAAACTGCGGCTTCATAGCAGGAAACACCCACAGACTATATTAAGGAGATCTACAAAAGGTCAGTTTGACATTTGCCTGTATGTGCTAATGTTAGCTAGATAGTGAGCTAGCTAGTTAAAATTAGAACCCATTGGCACCACACTTTGTTTTTCTTCATTATATACATTATATATATTCAATATACAAATTATAACTCACCTTATCCACTGCAGACACCTTCTCTTCTCTTTCTCATCACAAGGAAAGTTCTAGAATGATAACTGAGTAGGTTTTTGGACAACAGCCAGTGCAGTAGAGGCTTAGACCCAGATGTGTAGGTCAATACGTCATAAGTGCTGAATCTCTGGACCCCAGAAAAGCCCTACAGATTTGCTATATTGCGCAATTCTGCTAGCGCCCCTATTGGATTTCCAGTAGTGCGTTAGCCAGGCCATGCATAGATAGACCCCTGGATGGGATCTTAGTCCTAACCTTTTGTTTTCAGACAGCATTAAGTCTTTTAGCATGTTCAGGAAGTGTTTTGCATTGCCATTCTTCAAGGTGGATTTCAGTCTGGTGATATTGGGGTCGGCACCCGCAGTTTCCTGAAGGCTAGCAATACGATCCAGGGCTTCAAAGAACAGACATGGAACGTCGTTATCACTGTTTTCCTGAAGACTGCAATAGAAAGTCATGTGTGGTATAATCCTGTTTGAAGTCGGTTACTCCTATTTCCGGCAAGTCACGCCACTTTAAATTTCTTTGGCTCTCTGGGCCTGTGCGGAGCACCTTAGCATCGCTGCCAAGGATGCAAATACAAATCTGTAAAATTTCTGAAAGGGCTTTTTCACTCCTAAGATCAGTTTTAAAATTGGATTTCTAAAGGCACTTGTTGCAAAGCATTCCCTTCTCTCATGATGTCCTTTTACTTACGATGTTATCAGCGATTAGTCGACGTAACTGTCAGCTTTCAAAAATCTGAAGTCATGCAATTGACCGTCTGGGCCATGTTGTCCCTCTGGATACACATGTATTAGCACGGTGCTGGAAATCGCTACGTTACTTGCGTAACCCCAGTTCTCTGACTAAGGAGTGTGACTGACCATGGCACCACGTCTGGCAGCTGTCTAACAGACCAGTCACAGCAGTGATAAGGGAGCACCCTCCCTCTATATAAGCAGGTGCACCTCCCAAATTCATCTTTCTTGGAGCATGCTCTTCCCCTGTGAAGTGCACAGAGGGAAGTGTGGTGAGATACCTCCTTCCTGATTCAGAGAACCGGAGTTACGTAAGTACCCTAGCTTTCTTTTTCTTTCATTCCGTATCTCACTATGGGAAAGATGTAGCCAATTCCCGAATTGCATGCTTTCCGAACTGGTCTGGACGCTACGCAAAGAAGATCTACACTCACAAAGTCTTGCGCTCGTCAATGAACTGTTAAGTGGAAAACCGAAGAAGAGCAGGTGATAAGAATTGAAAGGTCTCCACGGAAGAGAGTAAGACTGATGAATTTGGAAGGTGCACCTGCTTATATAGAGGTTGGGTGCCCCCATCACTGCTGTGATTAGTCTGTCAGCCAGCTGCCAGACTTGGTGCCATTGGTACTTCCATGGTCGGTCACCCGGGTGTAATTTCCCATAGTGAGACCCAACAAACGATGAAACGGAGCCATCTGATAATCCCTTCATGAATTCCTCACTTTGCATAATGCAGTTGTTCTGTACATGAACCAAAATGCAAATTAGCAAGAGGTGCTAATAACATGCTAACCCTTGCTTTTGTTATTGGAAAACTGCCACAGAGTTGTGCAAAAGCTCTGTGGAGCTCCTAAACAAGGGTTATATCATATATCTCATAACTAGTTTAACTAGTTTATAGCAATTGCATAGAATAACAGGCAACATTATAACCATGCATGCTTGGGATCAGGGTTCAGATCACTGCTTGGGCAGTCACACTAGCATTATTGGCTCCCTTTGAGAAAAGTCAACACCATATTTTGTTCCCTCTGTGCCAGGCTAACAGTGGTGCACATGAACACTAGATTAAACATTTGAAACTTGTAAATTACCTCCCATGTGCTTTATTTGAAACAAAGATATATTGGCATATACGCCTCTGGAAAATTTAAGAGAGCACAACAAAATGATCCGTTTCTCTAGTTCTGGGTTTGTGTTGGACCAAAATGAGCAGTTCTGTTTGATTCTGTACACTACTGGAAACACGTCTCCCAAATTCCAGATCAAATATTGTATTTAGATCTGTTTATTTAGAAAATCACTAATGACCCTCCAGAAGCCTGTTTTTAGAACCATGCTCGCTGTGCATTTCACCCCAGCCACCGCTCGCCAGTCTTTCTGTAGGTCACTTGAGGTCATCTTACGGTGGTTAAGGGACATTGGAATGAGGTGGCGCTCATCACGGTCAATAGAGAGTGGTTTTGGCCCTCTGCCAGTCTGTAGCTGTGTTGTCCTGTGTGTTTCCTGCTTGACCTTGTTCTTATGAACCAGACGCTCACTGTATCTGCCAGTAAAGCTAGAACCCAACCTTCTGTTCCTCACTAAGAACCTGCTGTACGTGTGGAGATGCTGATTTAAGAAGAAACTGGAGCGGTCTCTTATTTATTTCCAGAACTGTATATGCATGTAGCAGGTATGCATGCAACCATTTTTTCCATTTCTAATAATTGACCTCCTGGTTAAAAATGGGCTCATATCCACAGTCAATGACTTATCTAGAACTTTCAGAAGGTTCTAAAAAGTGTTTTCCTGGTATAATTGGTACCATCCATTGTAAATCAAAGCATGGTTGGTTGAATCCAATTATGTTGGTAGCTAGTCCTGGTGTAAGGCCTTCAGGCCTTCCGGAGCTGAAGTCCTAACCAATTGGGGAGCTCGCTTGGCTGTATCTAGCTGTATGCCACAGGGAGGAAAATCCTGATTGGACGGTTTTCTGTTGGTCATTAAAAGAAGTCTGAATACAGCAAGATGATTCTACTGAATACAAATAATTTAAACATGTCCTAGGAGTCAGCAGACATCATCTGAAGACCCTGATGGCCCCCCAGCAATGGTTTCCAGCCACTGTACACAGGAGCCCTGTAATACAATAGTCAGGCTGCACTTCTGAGATGCTCCACTAGAGGTCACCAAGCACCATGCTTTGCTTCCTCTCCTGCTTTCAACACAAAGCAAACGCCGCTCTGTCCTCACTGAGCTTTCCTGTGGCGGTGATGGGAAATGTTCTTCCTCTGCTCGCATTCTACCTTAAACACTCTCCTCAGCTGTGTTCAGCCTGGGGCCTTTGTTCTCTTTGAGGTATTTGTGGAAGATCTCACGCTGTCATCAGCAGCAGTTTAGCCCCAGGCCTTCCGAGATCTGCTAACACCCATACCTGCCCAGGCGTCATCATCTATTAGGCTGGCTGCTGGACTGGCATGGCGATCGTCCCCTCAGCTCTACAACAATCCCTTCCCAGAGCATGAAGCCGCGGCAGGAGGTCAGATCCTGGCTGCCTCATTCTTCTCCCTGTTTCTCTCTGCAAGTGGTGAAGGCCTTTCAGCAAACAACTCAGCATCCGCTACCTCTTTCAATAAGCCGATAAAGGCTGCAGGAGTAGCCCACGGCTGTTCTTTCAGCGGAGGCCAAACCTGCACTGAAAAGGACAATGGTCAAAGTATTGAAGCATCCCACTGACCACTCACTGTCCATTCTATCAGCTCCACCTCTGACCATATAGGAGCACTCGGTAGTTCTACAGTTACAGACTCTGTATACTTTACTACCCTGTTCTTCAATGGTCAGGACCCCCACAGGACCACCACAGAGCAGGTATTATGTGGGTGGTGGATCATTCTCAGCACTGCAGTGACACTGACGTGGTGGTGGGGGTGTGTTAGTGTGTGTTGTGCTGGTGTGAGTGGATCAGACACAGCAGTGCTGCTGGACACCGCAGTGTCACTGCTGGACTGAGAATCATCCATCAACCAAAACTGTCTAGCCAACAGTGTCCTATGGGCAGCGTCCTTTGGGCAACATCCTGTGACCACTGATGAAGGACTAGAGGATGACCAACACTGCACTGTGCAGCAGCAGATGAGCTATCGTCTCTGACTGTACATCTACAAGGTGGACCAGCAAGGTAGGAGTGTCTAATAGAGTGGACAGTGAGTGGACACAGTGTTTAAACACTCCAGCAGCACTGGATCAAATAGCACTACCATCAGTTTGGTCAGGTTCTACGTAAGGTAGCTTTTTAGCCAACCCTGCTAGTCTTACACCAATCTATGATTTCCACTGAAGAGGCAGTTGATCTAGAGTCTTAAATAAGAACAGACAAGTGAACCTAAGTGTCTGACAGCTCAGCCAACATTGCTAGCCCAATCCCAGCTTCACCTACTTCACCTCAGGCCTTGTAGCTACACTTCTGATGATGAGTGTATATCTTCTGTTCACAGTGGAAATATTATTATTGTCTTTTATTGACTGTAGAAATTCAGAATGTCGCACTTAATGATTTGCTGATACCGACTGATACACATGGCAACATGTGAACAGGGAGAGAAGTGACACTTCAAGTACTAAAAATAACCTGAGCTTGACCTTGATTGACCTGGCCCTGAATGAATATACAGTAGCTGGATTGCTGTGGGATTTGATTGAATATCCTTAATGCGAACTTAATGACTAAACCTTTCAGACTCGCAGAGACAGGACGAGGCCCGAGTCCATCACAGCGTGTTGATTTCTCTGCTCTAATAGACTAATTAAACCCGATAATTAACCGCAGGGCTGACCACTCAGGTGTGTTTGAGCAAGAAAATCTCCAAGCTGTGCAGGAATCCGGCCCACCGGGAGCAGTGTGCGCCACCGCCGCTCTAAGACGACACGGCTGTAATCAGATCCCTCCGGTGCCTCCTAAATCCTTGTGCCATCGTCAGCGTTTGGCTTCTCGAGCTTAGCTGGCCGCCACACTGCTGGCTGTAGACAGGCCGGGGTGCAGCAGGGCAGATCTCTGGCAGGAAGGCCAGGGTTGGTCGTGGTAGTAGGTGTTCAGAGGCCTGTTGGACGCTGCTGGCTCAGCGACAGCTGCTGCCTGGGAGGCCTGATGTAACAAGAGATGTTTAATCGCCTCTCTCAGTAATTAATGAGCAATCACTGAAAGCCAAACAAATGGGAATTACAAGAATCGCAGCGCTCAGCGAAAGATCCGAGTGGCTTCTCCTGCTCGGAGGATTTTAGCTGGAGCTGAGGAAGCCGTGAGCTGAACAGGAGATGATCGGGGGAATAATAGGAGGTGGGCGGAACTTGTGTTTATGTTTGTGTTTACGCTGTTTGTCTGTTTCCTTTGAGAATTAGAGACTACCTTAAAATTCTGGCCTTAAAGGGCCAGTGTGCTATATTTTTCTAGCATCTTATCACCTTAAAACCAAGCACCTAGGCATGCAGACTGCTTCTACAGACACTGGTGAAAAAATGGGTCGCTCTCAGGAGCTCAGTGAATTCCAACGTGGTACCGTGATAGGATGCCACCTGGCCAACAAGTCCAGTCATGAAATTTCCTCCCTACTAAATATTCCACAGTCACCTGTCAGTGGGATTATAACAAAGTGGAAGAGATTAGGAATAACAGCAACTCAGCCACGAAGTGGTGGATGTGGTTCCATGTGTGGAAAATGGCTCCAAAGCAGATGTTAATGATTGGCTAAAAGGAGTGACTGCATTTGGGCGTGCCAAAGACCATAGTGGGAAGGAAGTAGCTGAATCTGCAGGCTTCCGTATGGAAGCGTACGGTCATACGGGTCTACCAGCAATGGCTAAAATCCCAGTCTACAGGGAATTCTCTTCGGAAGTGTGCCAGGGAAGGCATCCACCAAATCTGGCCCAACTGCACCATTCTGTGATGCACTAGTGTCTGAACATTGATATGGCCTACATCCAGAAACTTGTCCAGTCCATGTCAAATCCAGTCACAGCTGTCATTGGCACTCATGAAGGCATTACACAGTAGTAGCTATGGTGAGCTTATGTTTACTGTATTTACTGTCGGGTCAACAATGCTTCTATACTACTACACCCACCTCGGGAAAGTGAGGAACATTCAGCCCATAGCATTTTAAATCAGGCTATTTTGAGTGAGAGAGATTCAGCACTATTTCTGGGTCACTGTTTGAATGCATCATGTATAATTAATATGGATCTGCTGGAGATGAATAACCCAAGTCACGCAGTTCTTAATTAGACTACACTGGGACATCCCGACAACTACATACACCGCATACAGGAGAGGTGCTCATCCAGCAGTGACCCACTCCCATAGGTCCCTAATGGCCAAATTAATGGGACCGTGTGCATCTGCACATGCTAGCTGCTGTGTTTAGCATGTTGGCGCTCCTCAGGACGGGCGGCAGCAGAATCAGGCCCTGCAAAGCAGCACATGCCAACGTATTGAAATAACAGTGAGCTGAAATATGTTACCAATGGATATGGAGAGCACGACCCAGCCAGCTTCCTCGAGAGAGCTTAATGAGTGTCTATCTGCTGACCCTACAGAAGGGTTGAATCACCTCCCCGGAGAGGTCTGAGGATGATTCAACAGCAACTGCTGAAAATGACAATAGATAACTAATAAAGGATCTGAGGCCGGATTCACGAAAGCGTGCGTCCCGAGAAGGAAAGTCTCCTTAAATGTGTGTTACGAAATATTGTTATTCCTCAAATAACTTCTTAAGAATTCTCCTAATTTTCTCCTATATTAACTCTTTTAGTTCTATAGAAGAATAATTCTAAGAACACACAGAACACTTGAAAACATTATGTTCCGAAATGTTCCTGAAGGTATTATGACTATTAGGCATGCATTCGCACTCTGCTATTTTTCCCGGACCTGCTGCTGCTGTTATTACATATCCACTGTATTTCTGCTCTCTAGATGATCCACTTCTATCACTGAGACTCCTAGTAATAATACTCTATTAATATTTAATATTATATTTCATTGATAGTCTTTACTGCCTCATATCTCTATTAGTGCCATAATTATTATGCTGCTCTGGTTAATGTCTTGTACATGCTCATGCTTGTATGTAGACATACCAAACGTGTTGTCTTATTTTTATCTCTTAATAAGTTTATTAATGCAAAATCCACAAAGGGTGCTCCTGCATATGTCCAGTACGCTGCATACTTCAGATATGTGCATATGTACCCTGTTCACTGTTATAACCTGTGGTTAATAGATCTTCTGACATACTACAAACTTCTTAGTACATAACTCATTTATCCATATTGATCCTGCTCAATTTCATTGTCTGTTGTTAATAGCTCTTCTGTAACTCCTGCTCTATGTGTCTTGTCTTGTCTTGTCTTGTCTTGTCTTGTCTTGTCTTGTCTTGTCTTGTCNTCTTGTCTTGTCTTGTCTTGTCTTGTCTTGTCTTGTCTTGTCTTGTCTTGTCTTGTCCTGTCCTGTCCTGTCCTGTCCTGTCTTGTCCTGTCCTTACGAGACCCCTCATTTGTCTTAAGCTGTAAGAGTTGAGAAGGTAGTCCTTTCAAGTGAAGTTTGAGAACTTCTTAACACTCCTTATACGTTCTGTGTGAGTGGGCGGGGCTAAACTACTACTACGGACTACGCCACTTTATTAGCTCCACCTCCTTATATATACACGCATCTACAGTTTTTAAACACTGTGTCCTCTCACTGTCCACTCTATTAGACACTCCTACCTTGCTGGTCCACCTTGTAGATGTACAGTCAGAGATGATAGCTCATCTGCTGCTGCACAGTTTGTGCTGGTCCTCCTCTGGTCCTTCGCCAGGACACTGCCCACAGGACTCTGGACTGGACTGTTTTGGTTGGTGGACGATTCTCAAGCAAGGACGGGCCTTATCTCTGTACCTGACTGACCGAACAGCCATGATTGCAGACATTCAGTGAGCAGTGATGTC
>JAVGWN010003765.1:0-10078 GCA_034552555.1 Semaprochilodus insignis | reverse complement strand
ACTGGAGTAACAGTACTAAAGTATTTACCTTCAAATGTACTTAAGTATGGAGAGTCTCTCAGCCCACCAGTCTTTAATAGAAGATGAGTAATTAGTCTGACACTGACGTCTATTACAATCATCAACAGCACAGAACACTGAAGGAGAACCGGTTCCATTAGCTAGAACCAAGCTCTGTCCAACAGGTCAAAACAAGCTCCAAACAAAGTGACCGCTGTGCCCTGATTGGTGAACTACCAATCACTACTTACAGTACACTAACGCATTACACTTACCGAGTTACCGTACACCGACACGCTACTTACAGCACACTAACGCGTCACACTTACCGAGTTACCGTACACCGACACGCTACTTACAGCACACTAACGCGTCACACTTACACCGACACGCTACTTACAGCACACTAACGCGTCACACTTACCCAGTTACCGTACACCGACACGCTACTTACAGCACACTAACGCGTCACACTTACCCAGTTACCGTACACCGACACGCTACTTACAGCACACTAACGCATTACACTTACCGAGTTACCGTACACCGACACGCTACTTTGTGTATTCAGTAACTGCCCAGCTGAACACACACAATCACTCATGCTGCTCTCCCTGAACTCAGCACAAACATAAACAGACTTCATAATGAGACACCCTGAAGAAAATAACCACTACAGAACACACATCCCAAATTTTATTATGATAAGCATCATATTACATTACCGTGTGTTATACTGAAGTCTGTACTAGAACATTAGCACATACTGAGACAGATGTTTTACAGATGTTAAAACATTACACCAAGTAAATGGACATTAAATGTTGGTTTGACAGTTTGATTTTGGTTGTACATGACAAAATAGCTCTTCTTAACATTTGAGTTGACCCCTGACCCCTGAACTAGGGGAACAGAATGGTCTTTTCAGGCTTAGAGGTCGTGATTGTTATTCTCAGCTCTTTGCAGATGACTTTTACTTCTATATCGTTCTGAAACAATAAAGTATTAATAACCTGATTCCTACAGGGTACATCATGAGGACAACTGTGACCAATGAAGTAAGCCTTGTCAATGTCACTGCTATTCAAAGGTCTGCCGACTGTAATATTCTGGTGTAGTTTGGGGCCTTCCAGGTCCTGGAACACAGTGAACTTCAGCTTCGGCCGTTCATGGGTGTAAAATTTGAGCAGCGTCTGATCCCCTTCCACCAGCAGCTCTGTGTTCCTCTTCATGGGGGTAGGTAGCGCCTCCATTGCTGCTATTGCAAACTGCAGGTTGGTCTTGAGGACGGGATCCAGCTGACCTTTTCGATTCAGCTGTACTTTTTCCAACAACAAAGATTCAGGATCCATGCTGGAGACGTAAATACACCTTCTGTAGTGGATACAGAATTCTTTATTCTTCTAGTGTAAACTAAAAAGCTATACTGGAACTCAATATAAAACAAACAACAGAAACAATATTCAAATTAAACATTACTCACAAAGGATCCATGCTGATGCTTCTGCAGTCGGCAAGTCCGTAGTACTGTAGTATATAAACAGATAATACAGATTTACTATAGCATATATACATATACAGGAGATTTACTATAGTATATATACATATCAGAAGATTTACTGTAGTATATATACACATATACAGCAGATTTACTTTAGCATATATACATATAAAACAGATTTACTATAGTATATATACATATACAGCAGATTTACTATAATATATATACATATAAAGCAGATTTACTTTAGCATATATACATATAAAACAGATTTACTATAGTATATATACATACACAGCAGATTTACTTTAGCATATATACATATAAAGCAGGTTTACTTTAGCATATATACATATAAAACAGATTTACTATAGTATATATACATATAAAGCAGGTTTACTTTAGCATATATACATATAAAGCAGATTTACTTTAGCATATATACATATAAAGCAGGTTTACTTTAGCATATATACATATAAAGCAGATTTACTTTAGCATATATACATATAAAGCAGGTTTACTTTAGCATAAATACATATAAAGCAGATTTACTTTAGCATATATACATATAAAGCAGATTTACTATAGCATATATACATATAAAGCAGGTTTACTTTAGCATATATACAAATAAAGCAGGTTTACTTTAGCATAAATACATATAAAGCAGGTTTACTTTAGCATATATACATATAAAGCAGATTTACTATAGCATATATACATGTAAAGCAGGTTTACTTTAGCATATATACATTATAAAGCAGGTTTACTTTAGCATATATACATATAAAGCAGGTTTACTTTAGCATATATAGATATAAAGCAGATTTACTTTAGCATATATACATATAAAGCAGGTTTACTTTAGCATATATACATATAAAGCAGGTTTACTTTAGCATATATACATGTAAAGCAGNAACACTGAGATGTCTTCAACCAGGCAGAACAAAGTGTGTTCAGCTCTGTCAGACAGAACACAAGCATCCAGAGTTTAGTTTCATTTTCAGGGAAAAGGTTCCAGATCCATCGTACAGAGAACAGGAAACCATGTGGGAGGGAAAAGTGAAACTCTGTGGAGTGGGAGGAGCCTGGGGGTAGGTAGGGTTTATGGTAAAGCTCTGAAAGTTTTTCATGCATGCTTTAATACATGCTCTTCTCATTCATTGGTTTTGAATTTTGAATTACAATAACAATATGATAATCAAGAGTCGTAGTTGCTAATACAACATGTTTCATTATGCTTATATATACGTATATATATGAAACATTAATATGGTGAAGAAATAAACAACTAATTGTTGAGTAAAAGTTAAAAGACAGTAAATAATAAGACATTAAATGAGTAAATAAAATGAATAGAGATTAAACAGTTTATATATTCAAATCTTCTCAGATTCTCAGCGGGTTAAAGGTCACACATTAAACCCCTATTTTTGGGGTGAAGCCCGATCTTTACTTTGGTGAAGGTATCACAAGGATGGAGCAGCACAGCTCCATCTCCTCCTGTCTGAACAGTCCTGTTCAGGGCGGCCGGTTTGAGTGCCTGTTCCTTTAAATGATAATGAACCACCGCTGACTCCACCCCCTTCTTCCACAGGGGGCGTGTCCTGATGCCAGTACACATTCTCTCATTTCACTTTCACTTTATTCACCAGATGAAGCTCATCTTACAAACATTCAGCTAACAGACTAACAGTGTTAACGTTATTGTGGACACTGCAGCACCAATAATGCCACGAACTATCTAGAACCACATCTCTGTTAAAATATTTATCAGCTATTAGCATTAGTTAGTGCTAAACACTAAGAGCTTTCTAGAACATTGCATATCCGTTATTATATAACTTCAGATGTTAGCATTAGCTGGTGCTAAACTATTAGTATTAGCCAGTGCCTAACTCCAAAATCTTTCTAGAACATTACATCTCCATTCATATATCATCTCAGCTGTTCGTATTAGCTAGTGCGGAAGAGCAAGAATTTTCTAGAACATTGCAAAATACGTCAATATATTACCTCAGATGTTAGCGTTACCTAGTGCTAAATGCCAAGAGTTATCTAGAACATTACATCTCTGTTAAAATATTACCTTAGATGTTAGTGTTAGCTAGTGCTAAATTCCAAGAACCGCTCAGTTTGGCTGATTTGCCGCGGCACTTAAAGTTCAACCAAACTGAACTTTGACCTGCTTTCCAAATTAGCCAATAAGACTGATTCATATGATGCAGAAAAATTGATTCCCAAGATGAACGGTTTGTTGTCACGCGTCACACGTCCAGAAGACCTGGTGTCACTCCGCCTCCACCCCTACCGCACCATCTGCAGGAACTGTGTGAGGATGTTTGAGCTGCATGGGATGGATTATCACAGGACATCATTAGGAACCTCTACAGCTCCATGCCGAGACGTCTGGCGTGTTGGGTTAGCAAACATGGAGGCCTGACGCCATACTGAGAGACAGACTTCTGTATGTGTAGCTCAATAAATTTTTCAAAAGTGGATGGGATTTATTTTAAAAGCGAAGGAGGAATCCCTGTTTATGTGTGGACAAAGCCTAAGGCTTACAGAAAACTGCTATAGTTAACTTTTTTATTTTTACTTAGAAAAGCAAATTAACATGTCGCATAACCAGGATTATTATTCAAACTTGTGCACATGACTATATCTATGGCACCAGAACGGTGCTCTCCGGCTCGGACGTCGTGAAGGTTATTCTCAGGTCTTTGCAAATGACTTTTAACTCCACGTTATTTGAAGACAGCAGGACATTTAGAGCTTGCTTCCAACAGGGAACAGTGTGAGGACAGCTGTGTCCAACGAAGTACGCCTTATGGATGTCATCCGCATTCAAATGTCTCTTAACCTTTAGTCTTTGATAAAGTTTTGGCCCCTCATGGTCCTGGAACACCGTGAGAAGCAGTTGCGGCTGACCGGCACTGAAGACGAGTAACAGCTGCTGGCCCTCCACCCGCACCTGTACGTTCTTCTTCGTCGCAGCAGGAAGAGCATCAACAGCTCCCATGGCGAAGTCCAGGTTGGTCTTGAGGACGGGATCTAGCAGACCTTCTTGACTCAGCTTTACTTTTTCGTCTAAGAGATGTTCAACCTCCAAGGTAAAGAAGTCTCTTTTCCTTCTAGAGGGGAAAATAACACAAACTCTAAACACATACATACTGTCGTCTCGTTGTGATGCAACAACAATAGTATCGACTGTTTGGGTCTGTGTGTCGTTCTGCAAGGTCTCTGACGTAAGCTTCAGTATCAATAAATGATGATCAATTTAGACTGATATGATCAATATTTATTGAGCTACACATACAGAAGTCTGTCTCTCAGTATGGCGTCGGGCCGCCGTGTTTGCTAACCCAACGTGCCAGACGTCTCGGCATGGAGCTGTAGAGGTTCCTAATGGTGTCCTGTGACAATCCATCCCATGCAGTTCCTGCAGATGGTGCGGTATGGGTGGAGGTGGAGGTGGAGCGACACCAGGCCTTCTGGACGTGTGACACAACAAACCGTTCATCTTGGTGCTGACCACGGTGCCTCCACACACGGATTCGTTGGTCGTCTCCACCAAGACAAAAGCGGGACTCGTCACTGAAGATGACCCGCTGCCGTTCTGAGTCACTCCATGACAGTCAGGCACGACACCGTTGCAGTCTTTGGTGACGGTGACGTGGTGTTAAGGACAGTCGTCGTAACGGTCTGTGTGCATGTAGTCCTGCGTGGTGCAGCCGTCTGCCAATGGTGCTGCACTAACAGGATGACTCATGGAGGACATCACTGCTCGCTGGATGTCTGCAGTCATGGCTGATGGGTCAGTCAGGTACAGCAATAAGGACTGTCCTTGCTAACGTCACATGTGTGGCCGAGCGTAAAACTTTCAGTCATTAGCATGTCTCACCATGTCAAACCTACACACCACGTTTCACTAAACTCATTCATGGCTAGGGCACCCAAACCATGTAAGTCTCATCCGTAGCTGTATTTAACCCAGATACACCATGTGAATTTATTGAATAAATAAACAGGCTTGCTATGAATTCTGGGTAACTCCGCCCTGGTTCTCTTATTGCTTGCCACTTTGGGTTAGTTCTACTCACTAAAATAAGTCCACTAGCCAGAAGGTACAAATAACCGGCGTGGATGAAGTGACAGCAGCTGTGGCTGAGCAGTACGAAGTCACCTTGCCTAACAGAACACAGACCCAAACAGTCACCACACACATTACAGCGCATGCAGTACTACATTAAACAGCACTTACGCCCAGCTCATGCTGATGTATCTGAGAGTTGCAGCCCGTGTCCTTTCCTGCAGAACAGGTTAACGCAGACATTATAATCCTGCTTCAGTGTGAAATATGAACAGCAAAGTCCATTAACTGTGGACCTCACCCGGTATCCGCGTGGAGAAGCAGCAGGAAGTCCTCCTCTTACTGGAGTCTGTTCAGCTCAGCTACAACATCCAGAGTTTCGTTTTTGGAGAAAAGCAGCCTGCTCCGTCTGCCGGAAGAGAGGAAACCAGATGGGAGGGAGAGGAGGGGTTTAGCTATTACACCACACCAGCCCTGCTCATTGGCCACTTTATTGGAAACCACAGCTCAGGAGAAAATACAAAATGATTCACTTTCATTTTTTTTTTTTTTGTTCACTCTTTCAAAGCTCTCCGCTCTCGTTCTCTTTTTCTTTTTTACTCTGCTTCTGTCTCTGCTCTCTCTTACTCTGTCTCACTGTCTTAGGACTTCATACCACGCAACAAGTCTGGACAAAGGATGGATGACGTGGGGTTAGAGTGGGCAGGTGTGGGCAGGAATGGCACTAGATTTAACTGGTGCACACTCTTAAAAAAGGTACTAAACTGTCACTGGGCTGGTACCCCTCTTATCACTGGGCGGTACCCTTCTGAACTGGTACCTCTCTTATCACTGGGCGGTACCCTTCTGAACTGGTACCCCTCTTATCACTGGGCAGTACCCTTCTGAACTGGTACCCTTCTTGTCACTGGGTCAGTATACCTTTATCACAAGGGTGGTACCCCTCTGGTCACTAGGCTGGTAACCCTTCTGTCACTGCGCTGGTACTGCTCTTATCACTGGGGTGGTACCCCTCCATCACTAACCTAGTACCCCTCCTATCACTAACCTGGTACCCATCCTATCACTAACCTGGTACCCATCCTATCACTAACCTGGTACCCCTCTTGTCACTGAGGTGGTACCCCTCCTATCACTAACCTGGTACCCCTCTTGTCACTGAGGTGGTACCTCTCCTATCACTAACCTGGTACCCCTCCTATCACTAACCTGGTACTTCTCCTGTCACTGCGCTGGTACTCCTCTTATCACTGGAGTGGTACCCCTCCTATTACTAACCTGGTACCGGTCTTGTCACTGGGGAGGTATACCTTTTGCCACTGGGCTGGTACCCCTCTTGAATATGGCACTAATGGCACTGATAATTATCCATTCTAGAGAAATGTACAGAGTCTGAATTGTTCAGAGGCAGTGACAGGAACCAGAGGTCCAACTATAAGCTCCCTCCCTCTTTTACTGTAGACCAAAAAGTGAAGCTGAGGGGCCAGAATGTAACTGCTGCACCGTTTAAGGTGGAACAGGAAATTTGAAGAAGAAGCTGAACAGGTCAACTGAGGCACCAGCGTAGAACTGCTGCACCGTTTAAGGTGGAACAGGAAATTTGAAAAAGAAGCTGAACAGGTCGACTGAGGCACCAGTGTAGAACTGCTGCACCGTTTAAGGTGGAATGGAAAAACCTAAACAAGAAGCTGAGGTGCCTGAATGTAGCCTAACCTGGTACCACTGAATGTAGGAGGGTGTTTGTTTTGGTGTTGAGTTTGAATGCCAGCAGTGGTTCTCCAGAATAACTATCTGCACCTTTGATGAACTACAACTGTTTGTTGTGTACTTGCTATGTGGCAACAGATGGACCATAGTGAGACAAAGAACGGGGATATTTAGTGATGGAGTTTTCTTTAATGCTGTTAAGATGTTTCTGAGGAACTAATACATACAGGACTAGAGAAGTAAACATTACACTGCTATACAGCACAAACAGAATACTAGTAGTAGCATGTTAAGAGAGTAGTAGTATAGCATGTACCAAATCCAACCAATATAATAACATCCTGCCCAGATATGCGTGCTTGACATATACATATCCAGCTAAGTAGCATATTAAATCTATGCACACAGAATAAGAAAAATCCCTCTTGGATTAATATAAATATTAATAGTTGGCCATTTACCCAGAGATCTACACAGTAGCACATTGACCTATTCAGGCTCCACCCACAGGTGTGTTGTTTGGAAGCTACTGCAATGAGGCTGGATAAGCTTTACAGACGGTCAGCAACAAAGTCATGAAGAGAAACTGACATTGCGTTAAAATTACACGCTTACAGACATTTCCACATCCATTTTGCGCTGCGTGTGAAGGATTGTGGGTAATCTAGGAGGCACTAGCTTCAATTTCATTATGCTTCAGAGGCATAACAACCAAGAAACGCAGCCTTCCTCCCAGCCTTCCTAATGACAAATTAGCTACCATGCTAACGCTGGCTGCTACCTCTATACCATCAATCCTAACATTGTGACCTTTAATATTCATACAAAAATACATCTTTACAATCTAAAATATATAACTCTAAATGTAGGTATTGTGGTATGTACTGAGTCTGTTCTACAGTTTCTCGTTAGGTCGAGTGTATAACTCTAAGCTCTAAATGTAGGTATTGTGGTATAAAACGAGTCTGTTCTACAGTTTCTCATTAGGTTGAAGGCAGTGGTAGGTTTGAAAGAATGAATTTGTGGGCGGAGCTTGGAGGGATCAATTAGGTTACAGCAGAGCATCCAACATCTGCTGATTCTCATCAGACCTTATATAAGCTAGTGATTAAACGTCTTATCTCTGCACTATGACCTTTTGACCCTTTAGTCGTACTCCCACACATCGATGTCCTGCACCCGGTGGCTGTGGGCCTGGTTCTGGCTGTCAGTGAAGATGTAATACTGAGTGCTGTGGTAATCGGGCCTTCCACAGACCAGCTCCACCATTTCTCCATCGCCCTGAAGAACGAGACGGCTGCTCTCGTCCTGAAATTGACCGTATTGGAGCAGCAGGTGCTGGAAGCAAGCTAGCAGACCTTTCCCCATGACCCCTGACCTTTCCAGGCGCGTCTTCAGCTCCAGGATCTTCTCCAGGTTCAAGGTCTTGCCCAGGTAGGTCCTGCGTCGCGGCTGGACCACCAGACTGCGCTGGGGCTGCTGGGTAACGTAGGCGAGACGCAGCTCTCCACATGTTATCCTCAGCTCCAGCTCGCTCAGGCCTGAAGGGTTATTCTGGGCCTCGTGGTTCAGGACCCGTTTGGCCTGCTCCATGCAGCTCTCCAGCTCATCCTGGCACAGGTGCCCGGCAAAATGCCACTCGTTCACGCAGGACGGGGTGAGACGAGCGCCCACAGGGACTTTCTGGTGCAGCTCAGGCCCTTTCGGACCCAGGCGGACGCTGTAGAGCAGGACGGGTGTCCCCGCCGTGAAGCGGACCAGCTGCCGCTCGCCCTCCACGGTGAGAGAGACATCACGGCGCTTCGGAGCAGGAAAGGCCTCCAGCGTCTGCACAGCGAATTCCAGGTTGGTCTTCAGGTTGGAGTCCAGCAGCCCCTCCTGCCGGATTTTAACCTTCACTGACAGGAAGCTGTCCAGGTCCAAACACGGCACCGTGAAGTTTTTTCTGGAGAAAAATTTGAAAACTTAGTTGTAACTTTCAAATGAGAGATTCTAATTTACAGGGGGCGCCGTCCGACATCAACGTGTGATAACTGACTGAGATGTTCGTGAGACCCCCTGGTATTTGGGGGATCTTATGTTGGCTACTTCGTCTGCCTGAACAGGTCTTCTTCTGGAGATGCTCTTTTCTAGTTTGGTAGATCTTCCACACATTAACTGAGGTCTGTCTCGTCATCTCCTCTTCTGTCCTCGCAGGCATACCTACATTTGCTAGGCTATGAACAACCAGTCAGGTGAACCAATCTGCTACAGCGCCACCCTGAGGCAGACCAGTGCTGCTGCTCTTGTTAGCTAAGAATAGCAAAGACAGAAGCTCGATTGTGGGTGAAGCAGCTAAACAATGCCAAATAGGGGGTCCCCGACCCCCTGGACCCCCTGTGTTTCACACCTTGGTGAAATTTGACAAAAATTAGTTATTAAATGCATTACAATTCAATAAGTCTCTTAAGCACTGTTTTCAATTCAAAATCAAAACAAACCACAAAAATGTAGATTGATATAAAACTATAGGATATAAAACTATACTAAAATTATTCTATTATAATTCTAGTACTCTACATGTGACTCTTAATAGGTTTCAAATAATTAATTACACTGTTTATTTTTCAAATGTTTTGTATATATATACACAACATATATACAATTATGTTATTAGAACCTTATTCTGAATATTAATTTTATATTTGTATTACATTTTAATATTTAGTATTATAATTAATACAATTTAACATTGACATTTTTACTATATATTATATTATATTTTATTATAT
>JAVGWN010003764.1:0-10080 GCA_034552555.1 Semaprochilodus insignis | reverse complement strand
TTTGTGCAATAGCACTCCACTCCTTAAGCACCTGAACACGCTGTACATCTCTAATATATCAATATGAATCTCTTTTTTAGATTCTCCTGAAAGAGTTTGAGGGCCGCAAACCCCAGTACGAGCAGATGAATGAGGCTGCTGGGGCCATCACTAGCACAACCGGAAAGCAAGACCCTGCAGCAGAGAAGGTGAAGGAACAGGTAGCTGCTATCAACCAGAAGTGGCAGGGCCTGACAGGCCAGCTGTCTCAGCGCGATGCCCTCATTGAGCAAGCGGTGGGTAAAACCACACAGTTCCAAGAGCTTCTACGGAGCCTGAGTGAGAGCGCAGCTGTCCTGGAGTCTCGGCTCAGTGGCCAGCAGGCCCTCAGCACGCAGCCTGATGCGGTCAAGAAACAGCTGGAGGACACCAATGCCATCCAGTCTCAGCTGTGTGAGGAGAAGAAGAGGCTGAAGGAGGCAGAACGGCTCTGCTCCGAGCTTTCCAATCTGGTGACGGAGGAGTACCTCCGAGCCAACCTCACCAAGCAGCTGGAAAGTGTCTCCAAGCCTTTCAAATTGCTGGAGGACAAAGCAGGTTTGTTGGATCTCCTTATTTAACACTGTTCTGGAGAGTAGAGTACCTAAAAAAATGGAGCATTGCTCACGTTCTCAGTGACGGAGGTTTGCCAAGTGAGTGCTCAGACTGTACTGGTCAAGTCTATATATATTCAAAAGACCTTCTGTAGTGTGACAATGTTCAGGCATCTCGGTAGCTATGCTGTACTCCTGATGGAGCTCTGATTTTCTAAAGTCGACAGTTGTGTGATTAAAGTTGAGTCGGCGTTGGCTAATCACGGATGACGTCATCAATAAAACCACAGGAAAGAGGAATACTTTGCAACCAGCAGCTTAAACATCTGGTAACACTTCCTATGAATCCTGTATTATCATGCACTGCAGATGCGTTTGTGAGACATTATATAGCATACATAACACCTACAAATACTTGGCATAAGCTTGTTTAATGACAAGCAGTTATAATGACATGCATAATACTTCATAATGCAAAGCGTTCGACTTTACAATGTCAGGTTTCATAACAAGCTTATAATATCTGCCCATAAGAACACTGTAGACTGTATATGCTAATGCTGTAATGCACTATATACACACTATATGCACTTTATAGAGGTTTATGCCAGGCCATTACAGGCGTAGGAAGTAAAGTAATTTGAATGCTTAATACGTTTCATTTCAGTACATTATACTTCATAGAGCATTATAAGTGGTCTTTATAGGCTCTACGTAAGGCGGGACTGGCTAACTGGTAATACGGGACATACACATATGAATATGTCGCTCTGCTAAATTTTGTGAGCCTTGAATAAGTGGAGTTTGTTCAGATCCATAGCTGACCTAGTACAGCATTCATGCTTACAATGCTCTTATGAACCGATGTTATAGTGCATCGTGAAACCTGACATTATATAGTCACATATTCTTGTTATGCTTGTAAACTGTTGTGCATTAGGGGGCAGTCGTGGGCTGGAGGGTCGCCGGTTCGATTTTCTGAACCGACAGTAACGACTGAAGTGCCCTTAAGCAAGGCACCTAACCCCGAGTCGCTCCCTAGGTGCCGTGGATAGGGGTGCCCACCGCTCCGGGCAAGTGTTCTCACTGCCCCCCAGTGTGTGTGTTCACTAGTGTGTGTGTGTATGTGGGTGTTCCACTTCATGGGTGGGTTAAATGGCGGAAGACGAATTCCTCTGTCTGTAAGCACAAATGGCAAGAAATGGCTCAAAAACCTACTCTCTACTCAGAGAACGACTGGCCTCACCTAAAATAACTAGTGGTAAGTAATTGTACTAGTTTATGTCTGGTAATAAAAGGTGTTATGTATGCCATATAACACTTTAGAAATTTAGATACCATAGATAGATAGCAAAAATCTCCACAGGTCAGTAGGGCATAACACGCCTTTTCCAAAGAGCCCTGCATTGCATTGCTAGCCCGAAGACATGGAATCTCACAAATTTGTATCCGACCATGACTATCCGAGTGCACCCTAGGCGGATTGCCGATGTGCTCGCCTGCTTTGGAGAGCCACAAAAAAAAAAAATCCCAGAGAAATTTAAAGCATCATAACTCAGCAAAAATAAGAGTAACCGACTCCAAACTGTACAGGATTATAGGGCGTTGTGCTTCCTCTCCAACCACACATGACTTTTTATTGTAGCCTTTGGCAGTGTGTGAAGTACCGCCTGATATTTAGGGGCTTCCATGTTGGCTCGCTAACCCACCATTGGCAGCCTCCTCTCTCACCATAACGCCAAACTGTTAAAATGTTTAGTTGAACAGTTCTTTTTTTGGAAATGCTGTTTTCAAGTTTGGTAGGTCTTCCACACATTAACTGAGATCTTACTCGTCTCCTCTTCAGTCTGAGACACTCTTTCCACCAAACTCCTGGGAAAACTGGGCGTGTTTTCAGATTTACAAACATGCTGCAGCATATTGTCAGTTTCTCTGTATAGAGTTTACTGTAAAGACGCATGTTCAGCATAATTACACTAGCTAGGCTATGAAGGACCAACTGGGTGAACCAGTTTGCTAGAGAGCCACCCTGAGGCAGCCCAGTGCTGCAGTTCTAGTTAGTTGAGAAAGACCAAAACTCACTGATTGTGGGTAAAGCAGGATCTATTTTTTAGGGACCTTGATAATACTGCTTTGGTGACTTTCAGGAGGTTTCAATTTAGTGGTCCCCCGGACCCCTCTGTGTTTTATACCTTGGTCTTCTGGAACCTAGAGATAGCAGTGTTCAATATCGGACTTTAGAAACTCTGTAGATCAGCAGAGAAAGTTAGGGTGAAGCCAAACTTTTCCTGCAAACCCTGGATCGCATTGCTTAGCTTAAGCCAGCAACATCATATACAACCATATTTGCTTTATGTTCAGTATATTGCCATACATATATGTATATTAATGTACACATGTACAAATAAAAATGTTGCAGTGGCAACAGGCTAATGAAACATCTTCAGTTTAAGACATGATAGCGGCTGATTAGCCACTGATGGAGAGGTTTCTTGGGGCGCTTTCAGAGCTGCCCTGTTTGAATTTGGACATATCATAATTTTAGTTTTGTGGCGGGCCGCTATGCTTTAGGGTTAATATCAGGTGGGCCTTGGGAAGGAAATGGTTGAGAACCCCTGCCCTACACTATGCCAATAAAAGTCCTTAAGGGCAAGACCCCTAACGCTACCTTCGTCTACCTGTGAAGAAGAAATGATCAAATTTTCAGTCACTCTGGTTAAGACAGCCTAACAACTACTGTAAATGTAAATGTGAATTTTAGCCCTGACAGCTTATTTTGTGTTCACCAGGAAAGAGGATTCGGCAGCTCAACTCTGCTTTCGCCAGCTCCCAGCAATTCCATCAGACGTCCAAAAACTTCCAGGACTGGCTAGACCAAAAGCTCCAGGAGCAAGCAGAGCCTCAGTCCATCTCCGCCAAGGTAGAGACTCTGAGCGAGAACTTGAAGGAGCACAGTGCAGTGCAGAAGGCCCTTAGTGAACATGAGGAGTCCTATAGCACCATTATGAAGGAGGGAGAGGCTCTTCTGCAGAGCACGGAAGGAGCAGAAAGAGTGGCGCTCCAAGGGCAGCTCTCAGCTCTCAAGTCTAACTGGGAGGAAGTGAAGAGGAGTGCTGCGGAGCGTGAGGACAAGCTCAACACTGCGATGGAGAGGGCCCAGAAATACAAGGAGCATGCTGAGAACCTGAGTTCTTGGCTGAAGGAGTGTGAAGACCGGCAGAACAAGGTAAAGTTCAGTGTCAATCCTACGGAAGTCGAGAGCTCCCTCTCACAGGTGAAGGCCATCCAGAAAGACGTGGACAAGCGCAGAGGTCATATGGAGATGTTGAGCACGGTGGCTGACAGCCTCCTGGAGGTGGCCACAGCCGACGTAGATGCTGTGAAAGAAGAGAGGGCGGTCATTGAGAAGAACATGGATAAGTTGGCAGAAGACTTGCAACTCAAGAAGGAGTCCCTGGATAAGCTCTCACAGAGGCTGAAGGAGTTCAGTGACACGCACAAAGAGCTCAAAGGCCAACTCGAAGGCGCCAAGAAGCAACTTGAGAGCCACTCTGGCCTAGGTGTCCAGGCTCACAGCAACAAGAACCTGACTAACATGAAGGCTCAGCAGACTAGCCTAGAAGGTGTCCAGAACCAAGTAGAGCACCTTAAAGGTCTAGCTCAAGGCTTGGTGGTGGATGTACCAGATGCCGAGGGGGTAACAGATCTCCTTCTTCAGGCAGACAGCTTGGAGAAAGAGCACAGCTCCATCAGCAAAGCCGTCGAAGACACTTGTTCCACCCTGGAGGACAAGCTGCAGGGCATCGGCCAATTCCAGAACACCATTCGGGAGATGTTCACCAGCTATGCAGACTTAGATGACGAGCTGGATAGCATGGCACCGGTGGGCAGAGACCTGGAAACCCTGAGGCATCAACAAGGTGACATTCAAAGCTTTATGTCGAAACTCCAGGATCTGATGACCAACACGGCAAGTGCCCGAGACAAGTGCAAGAAGATGCTGGAGTCGGAGGCCTCGCCAGATCTGCTGGGCCTGAAGAGAGACCTGGAGGCCTTGAGCAAGCAGAGTGGCAAGCTGATGGACAGGGCCAATGGCAGGAAGGAGCAGGTCGAGGAAACTTTGAAACATCTGGAAGAGTTCTACAGCAAGCTCCAGACTTTCACACAGAAGATGACTGGAGCGGAAGAGCAGGAGGAATCCCAAGGGCCTGTGGGCATGGAGACAGATGTCATTAACCAGCAGCTGGAGACCTTCAAGGTAAGATCAGCATGTTTGTTTGCTTGGTTGGTTTCTTGCTTGCCTTGTTGCCCTCTGCTGTGTGTAGGGGTCTTCAAATGTTCCTGTAGATCAGGGGTGTCAGACTGAAGTTGCCTGGGGGCTGCTAGCCAGGTGGTCTTCTCCAAGGCTGGCCATCTGGCTTCTGCACTGGTTGACAAAAATGTTTATGTGAAGGTTTGTTTATATAACGTTGTAAACTAAATGAAGTGAACCGTGTGGCAGTGAAATGAAATCAGGTGAACCTGAATTTAACAGCAGAATTATATGGACCTGTTTTTATGATGGCGTTCCTGCCGCGAGTAAAGTGCTGCAGTTAAATCTGCATTCTTAGAGAATTAGTTTGATGATTCCAGGACTGAACCCGAGTGTTCAGGTATTCAGATATTCGTTTATTGGGAAGGTATTAAATTTTAAGTTGTGGGATTCGGATATTCCTTTTTTTCCTCTTTTTATCTTTAATAATTTGGCCTGTAAAACACGGCCCGCCATACTCACTCACACCGTCCTGCCTCAGTTCAGGTTGGCGGCGGTAAGAGAAAGACTCTGTAACAACTCACAGATAGATAGATACTTTATTGATCCCGAAGGAGATTTAGCAAATGTTATTCACCTCCACTGTGGGTTAAAAAGGGTTCAGTTCTTTCACTCCAATCCGCTTGTTAACACGTCCAGGTCCAAACCTCTACTGAGCGGCTGAGGTCCGTCTGTTCGCCATGCTGCAGTTCTGAAGTTGATGAGCTGAGTTACAGTCTTACACCAATGAACAAACACACAGTTTGGTGGCAGCGAGCTCTAATGTTAGCTAGCTATAGCTAGGACACCAACATTAGCTCCCACTGGCAAACGCCAAACTGGCCCTTTGTGGAGACCCTTGACTAGACTGTGGGTTTTATAGGGTGTTTCTTGCTATGAACCCACATCTAATTGTTCCGGTTGTTAGTTGTTTTATGTACTGTCCAGCTAAAGCTAATATAGCTAGCCTTAGCGCTGCCTTAGCAAGATAGGCAGCTATCTCCATCAGCCCTTTTCTGATGGACAAACCTGACAACTGAAACATGAAGACATAACTTCATAGCAGGAAATTTGGGCCAGATAATTCCATTCATTTCTTAATCCTGAAGCACTGTGTCTTCCACTGTGTTCTGAATTAACCACAAAGGCAGATTTAACTAACTATCAGTCTAAATTGGAATAACAGCTGAGTTAGATGTCACCAAGGTGTGAAGTAAAGGGGGTCGGGGGTGGGGGTTGGGATGGTGTAGGCCTGGGACTCCCTACATAACCTCTTGGACCACCTGAATCCAGTTATGCTGTTGAGCAGGGTAAAACAGACGTTTGTAGCCTGTGAGCTTCTGTTTTCGGTACTCTTAAATGGCTGGAGCCGCATCACTGTTCTGCCCTAAGGTGGTGCTGTACCATACTGGTTCACCCCGGTTGGTCCTTCATAGCCGAGCAACTGTAACTATTATAAAAATCTCCGTTTGAAGGGCCATGCAGCCCTAACGCTTCGCCCAACCCCTCCATCTCAACAACAATCGGGTCAACCCTACCCCTAGACGTGAACGTGCAAAACGGAGGGGTTAGGGGCAAAGGGAAATGGGATTGGGCCTGTTTCTCTCGAAATGAGCATTTCACACCAAACTCACTGTGAATGTCTCTGTCATGTAGATTTTGGGGGATTTGGTGACATTCTCCTTTATGTACAGTGTTAGTGAAAGACCTGCTGTGTAGACGATGTGCGGATTTAGCATGACCCATGCCAGCGTGGCTTGGACAACGTTTACTCAGCCTGTTAGCCACGTGCTAGCCTGTCCTGGGGGGAGCGGCCTGTTCATGTATTGGTGAGCATCTGGTGGCAACAAAGAGCTCCTACCCATGGGCCCTTTGTTGTGGGCGAGCAGTCAGCCAGCTGGGAGTCAGCGGGGCTGTGTGTACCACCGAGCCGGTGAAAAGCAGCAGAGTTTGACTCCTGCTCTTTTGCCCGTCTGAGGGGGCAGAGGTATCCCTCTCCAGCAGCTCCACACAAAAGAATCCTTAGCTCTTTATTTCAGGATTTCAACCCACCAGCTAATTCCCGGCTTTCTCTGTTGCTGCTTTCGCAGATTCAGCTACTTCCTTCACACTATGGTCTTTGGCACGCCCAAATGCAGTCACTCCTTTTAGCCAATCATTAACATCTGCTGTGGAGCCATTTTCCACACATGGAACGAGACATTCCCTGCACTGTAGCACCTCTTCCCAATCTATGGACCCCGTCACTCACACCCCGCAGGGATTTATAGCCCCATCATCCTTGTGCAGCGCCATCTGCAGGAGCCTGAAGTTACTACCACCTTAAACATACAGGGTGACTTTAGTTCGGGGCGTTTTCAACTGTGTACGGACGTTACGCTCATAGCCGAAGCGTGACATACGCTTTTCCACATGGCTGTTGTTTGTGTGTTTTTTGTTTTAGCGGTAGGTTTACCTGTAGAAGTCCAGCATCCAGGAAGCTCAGTGGTAGGTTTGGACCTTGCGTCTCTTTCACGGCTCCAAAACATCAGAAGTATGCTGGCGCTGTGCGAGGAATTTCTGGATGGTTCATAAGTTCAGGGTGGAGATTGATCCCCTCCCCCCACAACCGGACTCATAAATAGACCCGAAAACAAAGCCTAAAAGTTCACAGCTGCTCTCCTATTGTGTCAGACAGGCTGCCACAAAGTTACCTGAAGGCTGTTTTCTTTGGCGGAGGAAAAATAAAAAGTTTGGAGATGAATATAATAATGCAATAAATAAACAGACAAACAAACAAATAAATAAATAAATAAATACATAAATAAATAAATAGGGCAGGTTTGTCATAGCTTGCATTCAAGTGGCATAAAGTCTTAAGACATTGCATAGGACTATTTACCATGTCAGTTCTGGGTTGAACAGTATTATCAAGAACTATTACGGCATAATAATAATAATAATAATAATAACAAACAATATGATAATAAATGCATAAATAAATAAATAGATAAATAAATAGATAGATAGATAGATAGNTAGCTAATGTCCATATTCATACCTTAAGTGATTTTAGCATAGCCACACAACAGACTGTGTGTTACTGCAGACTGGCAGTTTACAACTTAAGAATAAGAAGTTGTAATGATAAATAAATAGATAGATAGATAGATAGATAGATAGATAGATAGATAGATAAATAAATAGGGCATGTTTGTATTTTGCATTTAGGTGGTGTAAAGTCTTAAGACATTGCATAGGACTGTTTGCCATATCAGTTCAGGCTTGAACTGTACTATCAAGAATTATGACAGTATAATAATATTAATAATAACAATAATAATAATAGTAATAACAAACTACAACAACAACAACAACAATAATAATATAATAAATTAATAATAACAACAAAACAACAACAATAAACAAACAAACAAACAAATAAATAACTAAGTAAGTAAGTGTGTTTAGATGCATGCAGAGTGAAAAGAGGCGTAACCGATATTCCGGTCTGCGATATTAAAATGGCTATTGATAAATAAATCCAGGTCTATAAGAAAAGCACATCGTCCTGCATCTAAAGGGAAATATAGGCCACCGCAAATCAGAGTTAACATCAGAGGAGTGCTGGAGCAGCCTAGTCGGGGTGGGCGATAAGGGGCATCAGCTGCAGCTGATCGCTCAGACCCCATGCAGCTCATACTCTCGCTCTTTTGTCTTGCTGCCAGGACCGAGGGGCTCCTCGCCGCTTCCTCAGCTGCTGGGTCAAAATCATCATTGTTCTCAGCGACACGGTCATTTAACCCAGGGAAATTAACCAGATCGATAGCTCACAAAGACACGGCGAGACCGGGAGGTTTACGTTCGATAACTTGACTATTCAAGAGTAAACAAAGAGGCAGAATGTAAGAACGAGTCCTCCCTGGAACTCAGCGTCGCTTATCAGCGAGACGCATAAGACGAGCGGCGCTAATCGCGTTTCAGACCCTTCTCTTCTGACCACTCGGGAGGAATCAGGGCTTTGCCGTCTCTGTGCAGTTCCTGTTATCTTTCTTTTCCCCCTTTCCTCATACTTACAGTATGAAATATCTGCGGGAGGTGCGTGGGTGACGCCGATGACTGAATGCATGGCTTTTTTTCCACCACTTGGCCATGACCTCAGCATCTCCTGTGAACCTAAAGGAATTTCTCTGCTCTGAATCATGTCCATTACTAACCCTAAAGGTGATGATCTGGAAAAGAGTGCATATGAACTCACAGGCACAGTTGAGCTTAGTCATCGAGAACCCCCTCCAGAGGAAACTTGAGACCCCTTTGCACCAGAATGCCAAGCCCTTTTGCGCATTGTTGCGCGATGATGGCCTTGGCGCTTGATAGGGATCCCGTTTCATGTGTTTGAGCTGAAGGGATTTAAAGGAACACCTCATATTCATGCTGATGTTAACCATGAGAACTCGAAAACGAGACAGTGAGCCCGTGTTCAGGACGGCCTTTGTTCTCTCCTGAATAATGGTTGTATGTTTCGTTGGCTCGCTCTATTGTGTGCGTGAGCAGCGAGAGATAGTGTTGACAGAGGGTTTTCTTTCTTTTATTCCCCCCCTGAAATAGGCCGATGTAGATGTCCTGTTTGTCTGCTCAGGCATGCGTCTCCTCGGATAACCAGCACTGTCAAATCACACTACAGCAAACCTTGTCGTAGATGTTTCCTGAGCTTACAGTGGATAAGGTTGCAGAGCTTGCGGAAATGAGGGTTCTTCAAAGCACTTAGATGTGGAGCCATGATGGTTCAGTGAACTGGAGTGTTCGTTGCACGGTCCAGTGGAGGTATAAATAGTGTGACGTGTCTAAGCAAGTTTCAAAACATTCAGTGACCAGACCATACAGGCCATACGGTTTTGTAGTTCATTGTTTTTGTGATGTCACAAATCCCAACATGGTTACATATTACCTGTTAAGTCTACTGGAGTTTAGCCCCGCCCATTCACACTGAAGTTATAAGGAGCATTTCAGCCTGGAATGTTTTTTTAACGAGGCACAATACAGGACTGTAGGGGTTGGCTAGGGGAGTGGGAGGTGGGCGGGGTGGCATTAGGGTGGGTCAGGTGCCATTAGGGTGGGTGGTGTGGCATTGGGGTTGGTAGGGTGGGTGTGGTGGATTTGGGGTTGGCAGGGTGGGTGGTGTGGCATTGGGGTTGGTAGGGTGGATGGGGTTTGGTGTTGAGGTGGGTGGGGTGATTT
>JAVGWN010003763.1:0-10080 GCA_034552555.1 Semaprochilodus insignis | reverse complement strand
GGTTCTAGCTTTACTGGCAGATACAGTGAGCGTCTGGTTCATAAGAACAAGGTCAAGCAGCAAACACACAGGACAACACAGCTACAGACTGGCAGAGGGCCAAAACCACTCTCTACTGACCGTGATGAGCGCCACCTCATTCCAATGTCACTTAACCACCGTAAGATGACCTCAAGTGACCTACAGAAAGACGGGAGAGCGGTGGCTGGGGTGAAATGCACAGCGAGCATGGTTCTAAAAACAGGCTTCTGGAGGGTCATTAGTGATTTTCTTAATAAACAGATCTAAATACAATATCTGATCTGGAATTTGGGAGACGTGTTTCAGTAGTGTATGGAATAGAGCAAACACAAACCCAGAAACTGTACAACTAGAGAAACTGATCATTTTCAGGTGGTCTCTTCAATTTTTCCAGAGCTGTATGTATTTAACCAAGTACACCACACCTACTTGTTGTCCCATTGTCTAAACCACCCAGAACCCCCCTACCTGATGGGCAACTGCCTCTACCTTTGAAGTAGTGCCCACTGTACAAGCCTCTGGAGGCAATGTTATGATCTGGGGAGGCTTCAGTTGGTCAGGTCGAGGCTCAGCAGCATCTGAGGTGATAATATGAAGTCAGCTGACCACCTGAATGCACTGAATGTCCAGGTTGTCACACCATTGGACTCCACCATTTTTTTTTTTTTTTTTTTTTTTTTTTTTTTTCACTGATGTCATGGAACTATTACAGAACAACGCTGCTGAGATTCATCAGGCTCAGATTGTGAAACAGTGGCCCAGGGAGCATGAGGAATCATCACGTGACCTGGCCCTGACAGAGTCCAGACCTAAGCCCCATTGAAAGTGGTTTCTGCACAAAAGAGTCAATAGTAAATGAGGATGGCGGTGATGGCGGCTATGGCTATGGCTATGCTTTTGTCCATGTTTATAGATAACTGGATGTCATACACTGTCAAAAACGACATAAGTCTGTTACTGAACTCCACACGGTTTCAGGGACGTGCAGTTTGCACGAGGCTTGTACTGCTTACCTTTACCTGTTTTGCTGTATCAGCCTTGTAGCTCCTGTGGAAAACTAAGGAACCAAAGCTTGAACGCCAGGCATGTCTTGGCTCGACTTCATTAGGTGGGGCTTAATTTGGGTCCAAACCATCACTTTAAATACACTTCAAGACCTTATCTCCCAGTTCCTGCAGAGTTGTCGGGGCTCAGATGGTGTGGCGGAGTCCATGGAGAAGGTTTTGGACAGAGTTCTGAGCAGAGACCTGCAGCACATCCGGCCGCTCTGCTGCCTGCTGACCATGACCCAGAAAAGCTCCCCTCGGCTCTTACCTCTGATTAAGGAGCTCGGACGCACTGGTAAGGGCATCCCTACACCGGTAAACAATAACTGTTGTTTTAAATAGTAAGTAAACAGAACAAGTATATTTGTGTTTTATGCCTGGAGACGTTTTACTCCAACTCAAAATATTAAGGCAGCCACGACACTAGCACTGAAAGCCCTAACGAAAACCCTGGGCATGCCAAAGACCATAGTGTGAAGGAAGTAGTTGAATCTGCAGGTGTATGGAAGCGTACGGTCATACGGGTCTACCAGCAGTGGCTAAAATCCTAGTCTACAGGGAATTCTCCTCGGAATTGTGCCAGGGAAGGCATCCACCAAATCTGGCACCAACTGCACAATTCTTTGATGCAAGAGTGTCTGAACATTGATGTGGCCTACATCCAGAAACCTGTCCAGTCACAGCTGTTATTGGTGCTGGTGGAGGTATTACATGCTATTAGGTCCGTTTCAGTCACAGGGGAACCATTTACTGTCCGGGGAACCATCAGTCACAGTCTGTCAGCTGGCATGATTTTATTTTTAACCAATACCAATGTGATTCTAATATCATCCTGCATCTCTGCTGTATTTTGTCCTTGCTCTTAAACAGAGCCAGAACCTGCCGTACCTTCTCAGGCTGCAGCCTCAGAGGAAGGGGAGGAGCAGCAGGAGGAGGAGGAGGAGGTAGAGCACAGCAAGACTGGAATGAGGAGGAAGGGTGTGGTGGTCTCCTACACCTGCCAGTGGTGCAACAAGAGCTTTGACTTTAAGTGTCGTCTGATGAGGCACCGTAAGCGCTGTGCGCTGTCTCCGGGTAAAGTCCAGCGCTGTCTGGACTGCTCTCTGCACTTTCCCTCCCTGACTGCCCTGCAGCAGCACCGCAGCAAGGCCCACGGCGACCCCCCGACCAAGAAGAGGAAGACGGAGCCCGTAGCCTGCGACCTCTGCAGCAAGATCTTTAAACACCCTTCGGGTGAGTGGACAGAGATGTTGATATTAGCAAGTTAAATACACTAATCGTCACAAAATTGTTGCACACATAAGGACGTATTGGATAGCAGTGCTATTTAAAAGGAAGAATTTGCGGTAGGAGTGGAGGTGGAGTGACACCAGGCCTTCTGCACGTGTGACAACAAACCGTTCATCTTGGTGCTGACCACGGTGCCTCCACACACGGATTCGTTGGTCGTGTCCACCAAGACAAAAGCGGGAATCGTCACTGAAGATGACCCGCTGCTATTCTGAGTCACTCCATGACAGTCTGGTACGACACCATTGCAGTCTTTGGTGACGTTGACGTGGTGTTAAGGACAGTTGTCGTAACGGTCTGTGTGCATGTAGTCCTGTGTGGTGCAGCCGTCTGCCAATGGTGCTGTACTAACAGGATGACTCATGGAGGACATCACTGCTCGCTGAATGTCTGGAATCGTGGCTGCTGGGTCAGTCAGGTACAGAGATAAGGCCTGTCCTTGATTACATCATATGCAAAGTTGTACCCAGAAGGAATCAAATGGCAGGAATGAAACTTGGTAGGCATTGTAAGGCATGTGAATGATTCAAGTCTCACGCTCAGTCGCACATGTGACAGAGGCAGGGACAGGTCAACGACTGCCCTTAACACCATGTCAACGTCGCCAAAGACTGCAATGGTGTCGTTAGGAGTCTTGCCCAAAGACTATTATTGGTGTAGCACAGCATGGTCACCCATACTGGGAGTCAAGCTCCAGTCTCCCACATGTGGTGGTTGCTCATTGGCAGGTAGTGGTGTTATCCATTGTGTTGTCCATTGCAGCACACCAACCACCAAGTTGTCATTTGAGTTTCAGCTACATGTGCACAGCTCCCTTGATGTCGTATTGCAGGTTTGATGTACCACAGACGCACTGAGCATTTGGAGGAAAGGCCGTACGTGTGCGAGGAATGTGGAGCCAAATTTGCGGCCAACTCCTCACTGAAGAACCACATGCGTCTACACACGGGGGAGAAGCCCTTCCACTGTAAACACTGCGATATGAGCTTCGCTGTGGCTGCTGCTCTGTCCTACCACACAAAGAAGAAACACTCAGAGGGTGAGACATCATGCACTGCACTGATACGAGAGGTTCTGAACAGGAGATGTGGTGTCTTTTAGATATAACCCTAAATTAACCCTGAAAATAGTTCTATAGTATATTCAACCTAACACTTTCACCTACCACTTTATTATTATTATTATTATTATTATTATTATTATTATTATTATTAATATGTCATATCACTGCTACGGACAATCTCACTGAGTCACTTTAAGCAACAGACGCACATATATACATATATATATATATATATATATATATCCTCTCTCTTAGATTATCCTTGCCTAATATAATGTACATATCAGAGAACCCCATCCTGTCTCTGTATATTCTGTATTTTATGTATATTTTGTGTATTTTTGTATTTATTTAATAAATCTCCTTTATATCTCTTATTTTAATATGTTTAGTTAGTATGTATATTAATGCTGCCGTGCTGTAGAGTATTAACCTGAGCCTCACCACAAGCCTTTCAATGCATAAATGTCCTGACATGTTGTGCAAATGACACATAAACCTGAAAGTTAACCTTAAACCTTTAAGGGGCAGTCCTGCCTTAAACTAGAATTTAAAGCTATTTATCATGATCTGCAATGTTCTGTAGCAGGTGTTACATCAAGACCCCATTGGGAATCTCCAGTGTGATAAAGAAACCCTTAATGCTAATGTTGATGTTCAAGATGTTCAGGTTACCAGCAACTTCCTAGCAGTAACAGGGAAAACCAGCCTGGAAGATGTTGACCTGTACATGACCTTTAATTTATTTATTACTATATAAAGACTTCAGAGTAAATAGGCAGAGATGTACACTACCAGTCAAAAGTTGTACACTACCACTCCTCCTGTTTATCTTAAAGCTTTACTGTAGAATAAAAGTGAAGACATCAAACTATAAAATAGCCCTCATGGAATTATACAGTCCACCTTAAAAACCTGCAAACTGGAGCTTTACAGGAGGATGAACCAGCTTTCTTACCCTGCAGTGGAGCTGATAGAACAAGGTTTATTTCTAAGCAGGTTTGGACCAATTCTATTGGTCGGTCCCTCATGAATATTCACTAAACTGAAAGGAGAACTAGAGCTTTTGCACTGTGCAGAAACTTCCATATTGCATTCCATACATTAGAGTACACTTTGAGGGGAAAAATAATAAGTGACAAATTCAGTTCTCCATGATATGGGCCCTTTAAATCCAAAACGTACTTTGCAGCTTGGCTAATTTAATGAAAGAAGTGGAAAAATAGATCCTTAGGGCCCATATGCTTCATATTTCATTCAGTTTCATACAGAAATATAACGCCTATGAAGGTTATAAAAGGATATAAAAGAATGTACATTTTTAATATTTATTTGGGCATAAAACATGAACTTTGAGTTGCTGTATAAACTGGGACCCTAGCTGAGAAATTATTGCTTACATTCTGAAGGAGTTCATATTAATATTCAGCCTTCAGTCAGTGGGTTTGCTGTAGCCTCTGCTGTTCACTGTTGTAGTCCGGTCTGAAATGCTCTTTGTTCCTGTCTCAGGTAAGATGTACTCGTGCCAGTACTGCTCATCTACGTTTGCACAGTCCATCGAGCTCACACGGCACGTGCGCACACACACGGGCGACAAGCCGTATGTGTGCAGGGAATGCGGGAAAGGCTTCAAACAGGCCCACGGTCTCTCCGTCCATCTGCAGTCCTTCCACAGTGAGTACACAACAAATGTTACTCCATGACTCATTAAAGGGCCCGTATTCAACATTCTTGCATTTCCCCAATGAGAACCACTTATGAGATTTGTGTGGTTCTGTATACCCACAATCACACATGGGTCATTTCGAGTCGTTTTCCCTGTCTGTTTATCTCTGAGAGATACTTTCTTTTGTTCCTGTGCTTCATATACCCCCACCAGCTACTTCATTAGGTACACCTTCTCATATCTACACTCAATGTCAGGTTTATCAGCTCCACTGACCATATAGGACACTCTGTAGTTCTACAGTTCCAGACTGTAGTCCATCTGTTTCTCTGTATACTCTATTACCCTGTTCTTCAATGGTCAGGACCCCCACAGGACCACCACAGAGCAGGTATTATGTGGGTGGTGGATCATTCTCAGCACTGCAGTGACACTGACGTGGTGGTGGTGTGTTAGTGTGTGTTGTGCTGGTGTGAGTGGATCAGACACAGCAGTGCTGCTGGAGTGTTTAAACACTGTGTCCACTCACTGTCCACTCTATTAGACACTCCTACCTTGCTGCTCCACCTTGTAGATGTACAGTCAGAGACGATAGCTCATCTGCTGCTGCACAGTGCAGTGTTGGTCCTCCTCTAGTCCTTCAACGGTGGTCTCTTTCTTCTACAGTCACTCTTAGTCAAGTCCAAGACCTTGAACGTCTTGAAGGCACCAAAGGTTCCTCAATACTTTCCACCTTTCACCCGGTTCCACAATGATGACCCGCAACCAGACGCTGCACCACCATGTCTGATATAGTGTGGAGATTGGCATAAGCAGGCTCTTATCTCATGTCACAGTAACCTTCTCTATAACTGATCACGCTCCAGGCACCATGATGTCCATGAAGAAGAGAAACACCCCACACACGTATGACAGGCCTAATGGAAATGTGTTTATAGGTGTTTCAGAACATACTTAAATAGGAGTGTAATCAGATACAGGTGTTTACAGTGCCGTTATTCTCCTATTTACCAGATTATTTAAGGGATTACTCACCAAGTTCAATCAGACAGAAATTGTATTTGCAATTGCAAGAACACTTTTGCTAGCTCAGTATAGTTAGCATGGTGCTAGCATGAATTAGTATTGCACTAGCTGTGTTAAGCCAATTAAGAAAGGCTTCATTGCTTACTACATTGCTGTGCTTGACTGACCCAATGACCCAAGACTAAACTATTCCGAATGAGGTGTGTATACAGAGCCATTCTATTCCGATTGAGCTCCCAGTCGGATCATTGGCAGATTACCAGGCTGCATGGAAACGTGGCTAATGATAATACCCTAAATGAGTTAAGTCTATAATAATGTCTGTCTGTCTTCCTGTTTGACAGAATTTGCAGAACCCCACGACTGTCAGAAATGCCGAGTGAGTTTCGGTTCGCTGGACGAGCTCCGCGAGCACATCCAGGAGGTTCATCCTAAAGAGCTGCACCAGTGCCCTGAATGCAGCCGGATCCTCAGCACTGCTGCCCAGCTGGAGAAGCACATGAGCACTCACGACGGCAGCAAGCCCTACAGCTGCAAGAGCTGCCACAAGTCCTACCAGGTCAGATAAGAACGACCACACAGGCACAGGCATATTCTAAATAGTTAACGCTCAGCTAATCGGGCTTTGACATACGCCTGCGCGTGATGACGGCTACTGCGGCCACGTACAGGGCAGGTTCATGAGCAAACTTTAAGCTGGGCTGCTTTTGCTGTGAAATGCAGGTTGGTTGCTTAGGTGTAGCTGTGATATCCCAGGTGGCTGATGAAAGTGTTGCTATGTTGCTAATATGTGTGCTAGTATGAATGTGAGTCTATAGATACTTATACAATATATATATACACTCATCATCAAAAGAACAGCTGCACCCAGAAGGAGGTGTGGGATTGCAGTGCTATTGGGAAGGAAGATAAAGGTTACCAGGGACAATAAATGATGATCAATTTGGACTGATATGATCAATATTTATTGAGCTACACATACAGAAGTCTGTCTCTCAGTATGGCGTCGGGCCGCCGTGTTTGCTAACCCAACATGCCAGACGTCTCAGCATGGAGCTGTAGAGGTTCCTAATGGTGCCCTGTGATAATCCATCCCATGCAGCTTGAATATTCTCACACAGTTCCTGCAGATGGTGCGGTAGGGGTGGAGGTGGAGTGACACCAGGCCTTCTGGACGTGTGATGCGTGACAACAAACTGTTCATCTTGGCGCTGACCACGGTGCCTCCACACACGGATTCGTTGGTCGTCTCCACCAAGACAAAAGCGGGACTCGTCACTGAAGATGACCCGCTGCCATTCTGAGTCACTCCATGACAGTCTGGCACGACACCATTGCGGTCTTTGGTGATGTTGACGTGGTGTTAAGGTCTGCGTGCATGTAGTCCTGCGTGGTGCAGCCGTCTGCCAGTGGTGCTGCACTAACAGGATGACTCATGGAGGGAATCACTGCTCGCTGAATGTCTGCAATCGTGGCTGTTGGGTCAGTCAGGTACAGCAATGAGGTCCGTCCTTGCCTAAGTCACATGTGTGGCTGAGCATGAAATTGAATCATTCACATGTCTCATGATGTCAAACCTACCCACCAAGTTTCATTCCTGTGGGTTGATTCTGTCTGGGTGCAGCTATTCTTTTGATGATGAGTGCATATATATATCAAACGTCTGTCTCCAAACATGTTTCAGCTGATCAGCTACATTTCAAATAAGACTGTCACTGTGACGTGCCTTTATTGAGCGAGCTTTACTCTCTGTGAGCTCCATGATTCAGTGTTGACATATGTGTAATCTACCTTGACCCGTGTGACAGACTCTCTCAGGGCTGTGGTATCACAATCGTACCACCCACCCGGACGTGGTCACCTCAGAGGGCAGCAGACCACTCTCGCACCTGCTGCGCTGCAAGATCTGTGACAAGGCTTTCTGCAACAGGAGCAGCCTGTTCAAACACCACATAACCAAACACCCAGGTGAGGAAGCGTCACTACCGCCTGCCTCCTCATTCTGTTTATTACAGTTTTATAACATAACAGTTCAGAAATCTTAGAACGTCTTAATGTTCTCCTTAAAGAGCTGCACCCTGCTGCTGAAGGGCCGGACAGGAAGGAGACACAGGGAGGTAAATATGGGACTACGTTGGCTAATAAAGATGAGGTAGCTGACCATTAAAGGACTGCTAGCCTGTTAGCTCCTGTTGTTTTAACATCCCCTCCGTGCGTGTCTTCCTCCCAGAGGTCTCGCTGTGGAGGTGTCCGTGTTGTCCATGTGCAGCGAGCAGCGAACAGGAGTTGCAGCAGCATGTGTCCAGCGAGCACGTGAGCCAGCAGGGGTCCGTGTTTGGCTGTGTGGTCTGCTCTCTCACCTTTCCCTCGGAGCCTGAGTTTCAGCATCATTTCCTCACCTCCCACCTGCAGGTCATCCAGGAGGAGGAGTCCACGCAGATGGTAACTTCTCGAGCTCCAGTTTACACTGACTTAGCATTCAGCTAACATGCATGCTTACATAGTACATGGTGACACGTTTTCAGGATGTAGGCATCAAAGAATTGTGCAGTTGGGCCAGATTTGGTGGACGCCTTCCTTGGTCCAATTCTGAAGAGAATTCCCTGTAGACTGGGATTTTAGCCACTGCTGGTAGACCCGTATGACCGTACACTTCCATACACCTGCAGATTCAGCTGCTGTGTAGCAAAAATCCCAGTCTATAGGAAATTCTTCTCGGAATTGTGCCAAGGAAGGCATCCACCAAATCTGGCCCAACTGAGGAATTCTTTGATGTAAGAGTGTCTGAACATTGATGTGGCCTACATCCAGAAACTTGCTCAGTACATGCCCAATCCAGTCACAGCTGTTGTTGGTGCTCGTGGAGGGATTACATTCTATTAGGTCCATATCGTCCAGTGAACTTCAGTCCGTCACCCTCACGAACGGACTTTCTTATGATTTCAATACCCTGAATTATTAAAGACGCCCGGTTACAGTGGTGTACCTGCTTAGTCGTGGGGGTCGTGTTCATCATTAACATGGATTGCATATGTCTGTGCAGTAATACGCTCCTCCAGCAGTCTTTTTGGCCCTGCCACATAGACACACACACACACACACACACACACACACACACACACACACACACACACACACACACNCACACACACACACACACACACACACACACACACACACACACACACACAAGGACACAGCAGGCGATATACCACATACTCAGAATTACAGCTGATAAAGCCATCGGTCCCACAAAATGGTTGCGTGTACCACATAAACGTCCCTGGAAGGTCTTTGTTAGACCGTGCTCTTGGCTTGAAGCCTCATAGGTGGCGTCTTACATCTGTCCTTCACAGATAGTGCCTTCCTAATAACATGGTCACTGGAACAGAGAGGACAGCAGGGTGCGCTAGACTAACCTGCACTGAGACAGACCACAGAGCTTGTCACTGACCTGCTCCTCTTCCTATCAGGTGATCCAGACACAAGACACCTCAGCTGAAGGGGCGGAGCAAACCAAGGAGATGGACCAATCACAGCTGCCTGGCTCTCAGCAGGTGTTTGTTGCTCTGGGCGATGGTGGGGAGTCGGCAGCTGGCTCAGAGATTGTGGCGGTCAACGTGGAGGACTTGCTGGCGGGTAGAATCGCGCTGGTCTGTGAGGAGAATCCGTAGAGCTGGGTTTACACCATCACTCCCTTGTGTGTGCTGTTCCTCCTCATGCTTTAATTCCGAGCCTCGTATACAGGTGTATGCAAACGTTTAGCACTCCGGGTCAAACTGCATGTTTTGTTGAGTTCCTAAGTTGAAATAAGCGAACGTCCTCTACGGAGAACCCACTTCTACACACTTCAGTACACGGTTACACGGTTACGGTTCATGTGTTTAATAGAACCAGGGAGAATATCACAGCACAGGTTATGGTTTACAGAATGTCCTTTTACCACTGTGTTAAAGTGAGATGGAGAC